>APFE031586811.1:0-31148 GCA_000404065.3 Pinus taeda | reverse complement strand
TGTGCATCACTCACTGGTGATACAGCTGTGTCACCGAAAGAGGATCATATACACTGAACATAGAGCCTATACACACAAAAATGCAGACCCAACGCCCTTCTTGCTCGTGGGTCATCTTCAGACAGGGTGCATGCGTTCTCTAACATGCCTTAATCATATAAAGTTTAACGAGTGATCAAAGCCATAAGGAACATCAACTATGACTGAAGAATCTAACATGCCTTAATCATATAGAGTTTAACGAGTGAACAAAGCCATAGGGAACTTCAACTATGACAGAAGAAAAGAAACCAAAGACAGCATTTCCATTCTATTAAACCGAAGGATATTACAGAAGAATGTACGGTGGGTCTCTGCCCGAACACTTTCTCTCGGAACCACCACGCCTGCCCTCTTTTTGTGGCGCTCTTTCTATACATAATATTTACAATTTGAAAATATCCTGAAAATCGAATCATATGGGACACTTATCCCTGCAACCTAAAACTAACCTCCAACTAACCCACCACTAGCTAACATTGGTTACCTCTACACAAACCCATTAAGAAAGATTTCCAACTCATCAAAACGAGCTACAATTAACAAAAATACCTAAAACGTGTCAGCCTTAGATTCCTCCATAATTAGGACATAGGTATACATATTAATATTCATTAATTCTAATTTATACAAATTTACAATTAGAGAAAAGAAGAAATATTTCCCCTTGAAAATTTAGGGCCCCTTGGGATTTCAAGCAAAATTTGTTGTCTAAGGATTGTGCTCCTGCATGAGACTCCTGCTCCTATTGCATTGTTTGTGTTATCTTCCACTTACCATGATCCTAAATCTTACATTGCATTTCTTTCCCTTCCCTGTTGATGTAACTTTGTCCAACCATTCTATTGTTCACCACAGACTCCTGCTCGTGTTGCATTGCTTGTGTTATATTCCACTTACCATGATCCCAAATCTTACATTACATTTCTTTCCCTTCCCTATTGATGTAACTTTGTCCAATCATTTATTGTTCACCACAAATTATCCTTCTCTCTTGAATATGCCTCTTCTAGGACACTCTTAACATCAGCCAGCTTATTTCTTCGATCAATATGTTCAATTTAGATTTTTTTATTGAATATGCTACAAACACCGCTTAGTTGCATTGGTAAAAGTTCCATGGCTGCTATTTTCATTTCATCATCAACATAGTCATACACACTTCCAGAGAGATGTAAGGAACTTGATTTCGTTATGAGATATCGACTCACATCTTCGGAATACTCTTTATAGAAAATTCTCTACTCATTATATTCACATTGATCACCCCAGTCACCTTTTATAGCCTCTTGATTCTTCCAAAACAATTTCACAATTCGTATCCTTCCATTGGTAATGAAGTAAAATTTCATTTTTATGAGACAAACTTGTCCCCTCTCCTCTTGTCTCCTCTTCTTATGACTACAACACCTCAATTTCTTCTAATTTCCTGGTTGTATTTGCCAAGCAATATTCTCCATTACTGGGACTCTCCAACCAGTCCTCTAAGAATTTTAAACCCTCTTCGTATTATGACAGTAAAATATTTAAATGTTTCCATTTTTCTTCATTACAGGTGCTTTTGCGATTTTTCTACTTGTCTTCACTTCGCCTTATAGCTTCATTCTTATTCTCATTCTCCCTTTGAGCAATCCATCCATTCCCTTGACATTTTTGAGACAATAGTGCCTTGTTCCTTCCCTCTTTAGTAGGTTTCTAGCTCTTCTCTTCACCGATAGTTCTTATGACAACCTCAAAAGGTTTCCCACTCTATTCAGAACTTAATCTCGCTGATATACTCCTTATTTAATCTGTTAGTCACAGTTCTTAGTTGCTTCTCCATTATTGTCTTTTAAGGAAATCTTCACAGTCCCCTCACCCTTTATGCAAAATCCTCATGGCTTCCCTAATTCATGATTTACACGTAGACAAAGCTGATTAATTATAAAAGAGTGATGCTCTTAAACCTCCATTGATGCTTCCAACACCATTTGTATATTTGGGCTTATCCCAGAGTCCGTGAGATCTCTAGTTGGTCCCATCTCTTCTCCTTCATCATCCTCACTTGCAAAACATGCATTCACACACATGTTATTGGTTTAAAAAATGGAAGGCCTTCTAGCCTTTTCTTTTATCAACAATCCCCCCTCTTGGTTTGGACTCTTCACATAGTCCATAAGACACTCCATTAGCCTCCTCTCGTCATCATCATCACTATCTTCCCAAAGGATTTCTCCTTGTTTTGGAATGCAAAGTTAAGCATGTTCTATCATCTCTTTCTCCCTTGGACCTTCCACAAGTCCCTTCTACTTATCCTCAAGGAGTGATCCTTTTTTGAGTTCACAATAGTAAACAACGCCTTCCTTAGCCTTAGCTTATTTCATCTCTCCTTCCTCCATCTATGTTTCTATCAAACACTTCATCCTCCTTTTCCTGATCTCTCTAAGTTTTGGATACTTCTTGTGTTTGATAGGTATTCTATCCATTTTTCTCATATCCTGCATACATCTCATGTCTTCTTATCTCTCTTGTAGTAGCTACATTATGATATCTAGTCTCTCCTTTAACTTGACCATCTCCCTATCAAACTCTTCTTGACTTAACTTCCTCATCATGGCATTTCTCTAGGAATCCTTCTATCCTCTATTGTGGCTCTGACTTGGACCTTCACCATGACTAGCAAAAGACCATCTCTTTCTTCTTCTACATGAGCTCCTCCATGCTCATCGTGAGATGCAACCTAGCCCTGTAACAAGCCTCACCTTGCTTGTTACTTGAACACCTCACCTCTACCTAACTATTAGTGTTTCTTTACTTCCCTCAAATAGAACCTCTTGAGCACTCCTTGCTCCTCCCAAGTTGTTGCACCTTGCTCACTTCTTGAGGATTTCCTTTGCCCCTTTCTCCATTTTCCAACCTCAACTGGAATCCTCCTTTCTTAATGCAACGTCGTTGCTACAAGGTTCACTGCTACAATTTTCTGCCTCTCTCTAAGCAATATTTACATTCGTAGAATATATGGTTGTATTGTTTGCTACCTACAAATGTTTCAGTTAACTAATAAAATCAAAAGTAAAAGCTTTGTTTTACGTGATTGGTTCTCTAGTTCCAGTCTCCTCAATTTTACTTCTGGCTAGTGATCTTTTTCTTCTTTGAGTCTTCGACTCTGCCTTAACTTCACAAATTTTTTTCCTGAATATATATTTTTCCTCTTGGAGTATCCTCTAGTCGGATATCCTCTCTATATTGTCCCTTCTACAAATAGTCTTTTCAAACAATCTACAACAATCTCCTTGTTGTCATCCCATCTTCATCAAGTACTCACTAGTTCCTTAAGTACTGACTCATTATAAAATCCCCGCAACACAAAATTTATTACCTTATTCGAAAATAGCATCAAAGTCGCTCTTATACCACAAATGACGTAGGCCCCTTTGGTGGCTTGCTTTGATTTTCCTAGGAATATTCCCTTCTTATGTCATGGGTGAAAACCAAAATTTAACACCAAGGCACTTGCTCCAAATTTAAACTCCACATACAATTTCAAACCTCACAGCGGATGAACCTTTACCTTTAAACTAAAAACACGGAGCCAATTTATATATGTTCCCATTGTGGGCCCTTTTGGAGCGATTAGGGTTGACCTAACTAGTGGTCAGAGGTCAGACTTCGCTACTGTCTGTCTCATTTCTCCACACTAGGCCCAACATTTCCTTGGCCAGACCGTCCAACTACTTTCTAGCTCCAACTGTCTCACTAAGGTCAGCCCCAATAGACGTCCCTTCAATCTTTGAGTGGTTGTTCCTACGCAAGGTCATGGTTTGATATGATGACTCCAACCAGAGAGTCCATCCCCTTTGACCCTTCTTCTTTGACGATACGGCCTGAGTCTGACTATAGTACACATTGAGTCCTTCAGTGTTGCTTTGACGATCCTTGTACCTTGCTTCTACATTTTCTTTATTCCCTGTGAATTTTTTTATCATGGCACCCTTCCAGGGATGCCCCTTTCACATTGGCGACATCTAATCGATCTCATACTTTTTTATTCTCCCATTCAAAAACACTATGAATTCAAACAATACATGTTTATTTTCCTCATGCTTAAACCCACAAGATAACTACTAGAAAATAGACCCTTATGACCATACATTTAGTACATCAATGTCTCTGAAAGTCTCAAACTTTCTAGCTGGAAACATGGCCTCATAGGGAGGTGAAAAATATATAAGGTACATAACTAACGCATTCAAAGGTTGACTATATTATCTTGCTTAAGATGAGTCATGGTCATTTACCGTTATGTTTCTATTTAAACTTGCGAGGGGTTACAACACATAGGTTAATAGGGCATTAAACATTGTAGTATGCATGCTTGAAGACGTAAGAACTAGAATGCAATGCAATTTGTCCCTTACTCATTGGTGATATGTCTTCCTCAATGAAAGTCGATCATATACATTCAACATAGAGCCTATACACATAACACATACAAACCCAATGCCCTTCTTATCTACAGATCATCTTGACACATTGTACTTGCCTTCTCTGATAGGCTTCAATCATAGAAAGTTTGATGAGTGAACAAAGCCACATGGAACATCAATTATGGTAGAGGAAAAGAAACCAGATAAAACACTTCGATAGTATTAAACCAAAGTATATTTATAGAGGAATGAAAAGTGGCTCTCTTCCGAAATACTTTCTCATAGAACAATCTCACCTGCCATCTTTTCGAGGCTCTCTTCCTATATATAACATTTGCAATTTAAAAATATCCCAAAAAAACTAACTAATCATATAGGACACCTATCCCTACGTCCTAAAACTAACACATAGCTAACTAAGATTTGTTACTCTAGAAAATCCCATTTGGACAAATTTCCTTTTCATAAAAAAAACTTACAACTAACCCCAAAAAAAACTACCTCTCACATGTTAAAAAAAAAAAACTACATAACGCATGTTATCCCTATATTCCTCTAGAATCGGGATAAATACGTACATATTAAAATTCACTAATTTTTATTTATACACATTTACAATTAGAAGAAAGAAACTTTGTCTCCACTTCAAGGATGATGCATCTGCATCAACAATAAAAATATTATGTAATGTTTATAACTTGTATAACCAAAAATTAGTTTTTATGGTCTCAACCAAAGCTTATTCAGCTTCATCCTTTTCCTATCTTTTATTAGAGACACTATATTGAAATCTTTACCAATATTTTCAGAGAAAACGTAAAGACTTTCGTGCTTTCTTAAAAGTTGCCTAAAAGTCAATAGTGGAATGTTTATGTAAAAAAAACCTCTTGAAAAGCAACCTTATTATTTTTCCATCCCTTATTTTTTCATTTGTGTTTTTAGAATAATGTCTAGCATCATGATAGTTTTGTAATGCCTCACATGACATTAAACCGATGCACTAGGAAGAGGTAACATTTTGTTAATCCAATTTTTTTGGAAACCCATTTCATATACTTTGATTTAATATATGCAAAAGTTATTTTCAAAATTTACCATTTTAATGGTTAAACCATGAAATGAGGTGTCTTCATATTGATAAAGTACTTGATTACCACATCTATAATGTCTTTTGAAATACCATCTATTTCATTTCCTCATAAATCCATGCCAGAATCATGTGTCTTAATATGTTGATGTACTCAAAATAATTTATTTTACTTTTATCTCTCCCTAATAAGAGGCCTATGAATGTAATTATTTCCTTAATTTTTTTGGATGATGACTAAATATGAATTAACCTTCTCTTTTCAAATGCTTCTTCTCATTTATACTAACCCTGTACAATCTTTAACACTTAATAGCCTTTATTGTGCTTATTATTATTCATCATACTAACCGCTACAAGCTCTCTTAGGGTTTTCTCATGTGATCTTGATATTATTTATGTTATACAAATATGAAAATATTGTTTTATATTTGAAGCAAAAATGCCACTGACATTATTGATTGATATGTCTACTTAGAAAAAAGGTGCGTATCTATTTTGGTAATTTGGTGTTTTATATAAAGTTTACAAGGTATTTTAGAGTTTTGTAATATGATCTTGAAATTATTCATGTTATATTAATAATCTTGTTTTTATATTTGAAGCAAAAATGTCATTGATATTATTGTAGAAATCTTGTTTTTATATTTGAAACAAAAATGTCATCCCTATTATTGGTTGTTATATCTACTTGCTGGAAAAAAAAAATGCACATCTATTTTGGTAGTTTAGTTGCTTAATATAAAATTACAATTATTTTTGTTTTCACTACAATTATTTTATTAGAAAAATTAAATATAATTATTTTTTTAATTCATGATTAAGATATAAATTTTCTATTTTATAAGTTATTCTCTCTTATATTACTACATAATCTATTACATTTATTTTTAATTTAATTTTATGAAAATTTGATTATATCTCAATGCAATATAAGACACTATTACATGTGAGAATCTCAAAACAACTACATAATCGTTTTGAACCAATTTTATTTTTATTTTTTAACATCAAATTCTTTCTAGGTAAATAATACTTTTATTCTGTAAAAACATATATGTTGCATAAATAGTATGTTAACGTTAACATATAATATAGTTGTATCTTTAGAAAACAAAAAAAACTATTTAAAATTACAAAAATATGTTAGCATCTCTTATCACTTCAAGCTAGAGAAATTCCCCATTATTATCTGCTTATTTTCTTAATATTAAAATACTCATGCCTTAATTTATAATTATACTCAAGATTTTCCTCTCTCGGGTTGAGATGAGAAGATTAAGCTAATCACATACTTTGATTTTTGTTGCTCTTTGTCCAATCATTTTTTACCGTGAAGGATCTCTTAAGTACATGTGCAACAACATGGACATGGAGAGAAGTTGATTCTTAGAGTTCAATCCATACAAGGTCTTCATTTTTGCTATATTGATAATGCATGGTATAGGAGACTACATTCATCCATTACATTGCACCTTTGTGGGGTTGAGCTGACCAGATTCGACCAATCAAATACTTTGATTTTTGTTGTCCTTTGTTTGATCATTTTTTAACATGGGGGATCTCTTCAGGACATGTGCGACAACAGGGTTGTGGCCAAAATTTGCTTTTGAGAGTTCGATCATACAAAGCCTTTGTTTGTGCTATCTCAAATACCTGGAACTAGAGTTTGCATTAATCCTTTCATTTGCACTGGCTATTACATGATGGTGAAAATTGAAAAACATAAGTATTGACTTGGCTGATATTGTAAGTGGATTGGCTATGGCATTAAAAACAAATAGATTGGTTTGGCTTCTGGGTTTATATTTCATACTTGGCCTAGACATCCCATGAATCATTCTATTAAAATTATGTAATATAAGGGAAATGAGAATGGAAATATATTGTTTCCTTTCAATACCATTAGTTTTTGTAAGCATGGTCAACTGAAAGAGGCACTAAAAATTCTTGCATCTCACAGAATGAATTATAGTCCTTACACTTATGCTTCTATGTTGCATGAGTGCACTAAGAAGAGAGTGATATTAGAGGTTAAAATGGTCCATTATCGCACAAGTAAGAGAATAGTCATACCAAATGTTTTCTTATGGAACACCCTCCTTAACATGTATACAAAGTGTGGGGTCCCAGCGAAGGCTCGTAGAGCTTTCCCCCAAATACCCAAACCAAATGTTTTCTCATGGACCATTTTAATTGAAGTTGGGTGAAGACATATCCATTATCAACATGTGAGTTAACTACTAAAATATGTCTAAACATGTTATAAATATGTCTAACATGTGAGAATGATGCATATGAAGATATTATCAACATGAAAAAAAAAGTGAAACCTTAATTTGTATGATGATGGCATAATTAACCTTCAATACTGTCTCAAAACATCTATTGTAGACTCCCAACCAGATACCAATTCTCATCACAAAAGACACTCGAGGCAAAGCATTAAATATGTCTAACATCAAAGGATAACTCTAGTTCATTGTCATACAATGATGATAACATTGCATGGCTGATAGAGCCACCAATTTACTGCCAAATGAGTGAAGAGAGGATGATTGTTTTCTGTGACTACACAATGGTTTCATTCTCTATAATGTCCTCAAAAAGGTTATTCCAGAGGTAGTGATAAAGGTAGGATTAAAATTCTAGCCCTTTTCACATGTTTTAAGGATTTGGTTGTCCTTTCCTCCCATCAACATAGGTTGCTATATTTTGTGTCTGAACTATCAACATGGTTGTACCTTCAAATATTATAGTTGATTCATGTTTGTGCTCATAAAGTGTTGATATCCTTATTGTAGTGTGCCATACGCATAAATTGTCAAATAATTTTCTTAATCAAAATAATTTTTTAATTGAATTTTTCTTGAGGTTATTGCAAGTAGTAGAAATTCTAGGTCCTTTGGCTCGTTTCCTAGATGGCGTAGCCTTATTAGTGATTCAATATGTTGCAAATGTGAGGAACTTCATATGCAACTTCCAACCTTTGAGGCTTCTTATTTGGAGCAGGTATGTGTGGTTACACTTATCATGGTATCAAGAGGCTAGTCATGTATAAGTAAGTTGTAAACTCAAAAGGGTGTGGTGTAGTTTTCTTTGTACAAGCCTTCAAACACATGTCCATATTCTATAATCAACGTAAACATATACCACCCTCCTTCCACATTTACCCCAGTAACCATGCTAACCAAGGTAAACATGAGACAAGAGGCTACTATGATTGGATTCAACCTCCTATGTGACCTTAAGGAAGTGGAAGCAACAGAAACATAAGACACAGACATTCAACATCAAGTTCGGGGCCGTCATGAACTAATCCAACACTTCATACATTTTTCCCTTGGGTCCCACCAAATTTTTTACCAACTTAAGACTCAGTCCCTCTCATTCTATAGGCATGATAGCGTCCAAAAATCCATATATTCTCTCACAAGCTTACCTGTCGGCCTTGAGAGACTCATTTTTCTAGTTCATGTTCCAGTGTCCTTGAGATTTGAGCCACTTTTTCAGGCATAAAGCCTAGGTGACTGCCCATAATGGAATGATAACTTAGGAGTTGTAAAAGAATAGGGAGACAACGACGCAAAATCAATAAGTTAAACAAGAATTTAATCATACCCCTACCAGCCATGACAAACATTTCGTCAAACGTGTAATCTATGATTGTAACCAAAAAAATTAAACATAAGGATATTATACTATATGAGACTCACTAAGGACCATTGATCCCTCATTTCATTTCTTGCTTTACCATATATTAGACCATAGATACATTATGCATTAATTTAGAAGTAAAAATATGCTCAAAGCCATACATAGCTATTGCCATAAAACACACATATAACTAACATAATAAAAACATAAATACTCATGAAAGTACAATCATATAGACCACATATAATCCATCAAAACACTCATAGAAATATAAGGATAAATAACCTTTCATTAATGATGAAAAAACCAAACCCGAGATGGGGCTTCCACATTCCACCCGACCATATAATGGTTGAGAAAAATCTCTCTTCAGTCATTCACCCTCGTGCCATATTCCAATCATGAATGTGAGACTCAAACCAAAAGAACCAACTAGGGCATACTAAGGCTAAACCACCTCACCCTCATCAATAGAAACCAAGCTTTACCATAATCCATCCCTGAGAACTAAGACAACATAATGAACACATCATGACAGGCTTTACCGTGATCTCCACCTAATCACTAGGGAGAACAAGCATGGATGCCACTAGATTTCCCCACCTACATCGTGAGGAATTGTCCTACCTCCTAGTCTCTCAGGCTTTACTGCAATCCAAACCTAGATCACTAGGCCCTAAAATGAGACCCACTCGCTAGGTTTTACCTTATATCTGAAAACTAGGATTACTATGCCCAATGGAGATGAAACGACCTCATGGCTTTACTGTATATCCTACCATTCACCAACAAGGATTCCTATGGGCACAGAGGAAACACAATCCTAGCTTTACCACAATCCACAGTCTCGCTCACGGGTCACTAGGCCAGTGGCTTTAATGTGATCCATAGTCTAGTTTAAAGACCATTAGGACATGTGTTCTATCATTATGAGATCCACCACACTCAGCTTCAAATCCATATAGGAATCTAGCTCAACCAAAACATGAGAATCACATCACACCATGGCTATTCGAAAACGGAAAGGTTAGTCTGAAAACACTGTTATACCTAGAAAAACCCATGCCATAACAGAAAAATAACCACATGCAATACCATACATGCCAAATCTAGCAAGGAAAATACACATGCAAATTGATAACTGTAAAGAATCATGTTGTAGTTACTTGATCCTACTCTTCTTTTCTTTCTCCTTCCTTCATCTTTCCTTCTTTTCCCTTCTCGATCCCATGCATAACCAAATCAAAAGATTAATATTGAATAGATCTTTCCAATTGACCCTCAAAAGCCTTTTTATGTATGAGGGCTCTATTTTCTTCATTTTTCATTATTTTTCTTCATTTTCCTCCTCACATGCAACATGTGACCATTCACCTCCCTTTTATCATAATTTCTAAAATTTTCATAAATAAATGTGCCAAAAAAATCATGTTTGCCTTTCCAAAGCCTTAGTCATTTCCATTACCAATTTCCTTAGCCATATAAACCAAATGAATACCCACTAGGATTTCTTTCCCAACATTCATCTTGGAATAAGTGTCCCATCAACCGTGGTTATCACATATATTTTTAAATAAATTTTCATCATTTCTATTACAAAACCCTCCCCCTTGGGGAAACACTGTCTTCGATGTTAAACCACACCAAGGTCTTCGCAAAACCGCTGAAAAAACATACTGCCCATGGAGCTTTATAACATAGCTCATTGCAGTATTTACAGTGACCATTTTCTAAGACATGATAAACATATTGTTTACTAGAGCTTTATAACACATCTCGTTATGGTATTTACAATAACAATGAAATTTGATTCACCCAACAAATAATCATACCATCTATGGATCTTTATAAACTAGCTTGTTAAAATATTTACAATAATACACAAATATATACATATGCACATTTTCTCAGCCAGTAGATAAAAGGATACGATGCCTGCATCGGCAACAAGGGAATACAGAGGTTCACACCTCCACCCTCAAAGTAATGCCAAGATTCACCTCCTTCCCAAGAATTCTAGAATCCAATGCAAAGTCAAATCTTCATCCAATGTCTAGTGCTACAATCTAGTGCCACTTGTCCTCTCAGTGAACAGTTACTGACTTATTGTTCCAAGGTGCACTCTCAATGTGCATTTGATTCCATCTTGCAATTATATTAACCAAAACAAACATATTTGAGACCTTCCCTTCTCTACTACACAGTCTCTCAGGAAATATGATCACCCCCTTTTGTGCAGTCCCCTATCTTGGGCGATCCATCCCTTGGAAAGGCTTCATCACATCACAAGGTCAAAAAAATAAGGCATATATATCCTGAAAAACCATCATACTGATCATAGCATGCTCATGGAAATCGATGGACACTATTGGGTACCAGTGCCCCACAATGACCCTGCTCCTGAAGTGCTTTACCAGCATACTGTTGCATGTTTCATTGTGGCTGCTAATTTTTGTAGTCAATTTCAACCACCCAACTGGGCATGTTCATGCTTCATCTAGGAACCACTATAAATTCCATTAGATTTAAAATAAATTGAATAAATTCAAGTATACCACATTTTTAGCTCACTAATAAGGTACACTTGCAATTCCATTCGCTTCCTTCCACAATAAGTCAAACTAACTATTTGATAAAAACATTATGCATAAACATATCACATTTGGTTAGCTCAAAACACAACCATCATAGATCAACATCGTAAATCACATGTAACCATCATAAAACAGAATCATTGATCACGTGTAATCATCATAGACCAGAATCATAAATCACATGCATAATAAAATTGAAATAAAATATAGATACTTGTCCTTCCTCGATCCTTACTTCTAGCTTTGTTCTTTATGTACACATACTATATTGACCGGCACACCCAAAAACACTCAATGCCTTCTCCTCAACCATGTGCACCTACATATAGTGTGCATCACACCCACACCACCACACATGACATACAACACCATGCAATACATGCATCTACACCAAGTGTAGAACACAATACTTACTCCTATGTCTGTTTTATGACACATCACAACACATACACAATGTGCATCACAAATCATACATCCACACACAATGTGTGACACCACAAAATGCATACAGATACACCCGATATAAAACAAAAATCATACATTTATACCCAATTTACAAAGCCACACAATATATGTAATGACCTACAACAGAGTAAAATACATGCACTACAGAAAATACACCACAAGGAATACACATGTCACCATACCACAACTACACAATGCACATACATAGTACCGCATGGCTGCAACACATCATCTATGACATGCACATAATACCACACGTACACCAATACCATATGTACAACATGTACACAATACCACCTATAGACCGCACCACCTACACATCATGTGTGAAACATCATATGTACATGACAACACCTACACACCATGTACATAATGCCACATCTACACTACACCACCAGTACAATGTATACTCAATACCACATGTACAAAGTACCATATACATGACACTAAATGTACATAGCTCCAAATACATAGCATGTACACAACACTAACTGCACACAACACCACTTGTACAACATGTACACAACACTACATGCACACAACACCACTTCTACAATCATCCACACAACATCATATGTACCTAGCACCACCTTTACAACATGCACGCAATACCACAAGTACATATCACTGCATTTACAACATGTATATAGCATCATTTGTACACAACACTACATATACAACATGTACATAGCACCATCTATACCGAACAATACATATGCAATATTTACACAACACTAGTTGTACCATCCTGTACATAACATTTCATAAACAACATGTACACACTATACATGCATAACACCGCATGCACACAACAACAGATATGCAACATGTATGACATATACAACATATGAATAGAGATAGTACCACACATCCAAAATTGGACTATCTTTACCAAACAACTTTGCTACCGCTGTCTTATCCATGGTTGTCCCAGCATGCTGCAGACGACACTTCTTTCATTTCAATGATGTATCCCTCGAGTTACTTGTACATAGAATAGACATAATATAATCACTTGATATCAACTCATAACCACATGATACTGACCTCATAAATCTGTTAGGCTACTCCTCCCAATTGATTCCTCGTAAGACCTAAAACCTCTTCATGTCATTCACCTGCATAAGCAATCATTCCTCCACAAGAGTGATCCATGATGACTCTGTTAGACAGTGACATAGATACATGGATACATACATACATATACCTAAACATTAGCATAAATAATCATGATCTCGCCATATAACGATATGCATACATACACATACATACATAAATATAATCATCAACATAAAATAATAATGATCTAGTTCGTCAACGACATACATACATACATACATATGTACATATATAAACATTAGCACAATCATGATCACAACATAATTACTAGATATCATAAGGTCTAGGTTAAGAGAATTTCCACATTCGTGCCTATCATGCACAATATTGAGAATCACAATTCCCAACTTAGCCAAGGCATCCTACACCTTAGATCCATTTTTTTGCATTTTTTTGGTTACCTTTCTCATGCTTATGCTACCATCATCCATTTACACCAATGGACACAACCAATCCAGCTAGATGTCATATGCTTACCTTTTGTTGTGGTTACTCATGCACTGAGTTTCATTCATGTCTTACATTACCTTTTAGGTTTCATTTAACTCTCCCTGAGATTCATTAACTTTTCTCTTTTCCAACCAATTCCCAAGACTCAAAACATAAACTCAAGCCAACAAACAAACAAGAACAAAAGCATGGAAAACCACAACAATATAACACCACAAACAAAGTGGTATGGCCATACACTAGACATAAATGGAGATACCAATCAAGTGCAACCAAATCACAAAAGACCAAAACCACAAGGCTAACAACAAACACCATGACTCAATCCCCATGGTTCCCAAGGAAATATGAACCAGAGCCTTCTTCAAAATTTCATGGCAAATTATTTTCCATGTAACCCCTTGCATCATACTACCATAAACACATAACTATCGGTTCCTAAATAAATATAACATACACCAGATACCTTATCTTCTTGTGCCAAGCAAATTTCCTTGTAGATGAGCTTGTCCATGCCATCTCTCAAGGGACTCTAATTCCCTTGACAAATCCACCTTTAACTATAGACTAGCTAATATACCTTTCAATTACATGTCCATAAATATAACACATGCCCACATAATTTCAGACGAATCAAGGTCAAGAAGACATCATGTGTGCAAAGTACTGATTCATTTGGAGTTATGGTTTCCAAACATAGCTAAAAGAATCCCTTCCCAATTCATTTTCTTTACCTTTTTAGCTTTCTACAATCGAGGCTTACTATGTATTGTCACATCACCCAACTATTAGTTATATAAACACATCAACTATTACCTTGTCATGCTAATACCAAGCATGTTGTTGCAACTTCTCACACATGTCAACCACATGTTCCAAATATCAAGAAAATCATATCTATCAATTTTAAATCAACTTTTACCAATACTAACAATCATGTCATAATCCATAGTCAACTCATAGTACTTAGACAAAATGTTACAATTGTCACCTACTACACTGAAGTACATATCAACTATCTCAACACATATGTGTTAGTACAATCATCTTAAAACAAGATCATTGGAACACATACTCATATTATGAAATTCATCAAACATTCAACCAACTTGCAAACATACCATGTTAAATAAATCAATTAGACAACATAGTAGACACCAAACACTCAAACACTAAATAGATGACATAATCAAATAGTCAAGCATCAAATATATGTCACAAGCAAAATCATACCTTAATGTATCTCAAGGGAGGCTATCTTGTCTGCACAATCATCTATGTAGCATGATATAACTTCACAACATATCAACTCAAACATAAATAATACCATGATATCCATAATAGTTAGTAAAACTCATAAACAATTATTAGTCATACATAATAATCACATCTACAAAGTCAGTCTAGATTAGTATGATATAATATCACAACATATTAACTCATACCTAAATCTCTTAACCCTTACCATTTGCATAGACTAATCCAATTTAGTATGATACAACAACCACAATGAGCTAAAATATCATGCTCATCAACAACATATAACTTAATAATCAAGTTATCTAACATAAAAAAATAATAGCAATGCATACGACCATAGGTTTTTATCATTCATCACTATCTGACACATGTGCATATGACTACACTAAACAATTATCATCTATCATGTATGTAACCATAAAATAAAAATACATGTATATAAACCTAATGTATATAAACATAATGCATATAACAATCGTTAACTTACTTACCTTCATGGCCAACATGCAAACCTGCATGATGATATTCTTGTATCCCGAATTTGAATGTTGCAACCTCATTATGATGATTTGCATCTCCTACTCTATCTCAACCAACACATTAGCATCATAACAACCAATAACATCATGATGACCTTAATTTCATACAATGACTTCACAAGGCGTGTTTGACCTACATTTCATGTATAACTATAACCAAGACCATACATGCATAAAAACTTCATATAGACATATAACACATGAGTACAACCATATACACATAATTCTTGCTAGAGTTTAGTCATGAATGCATGACGATATCAACTACACAAACCATGACCTCATGCATGTAAATAACATCCACATCATATGTACTTGAAAACATGTGAAAACTTACATGTATAACAAATGCATATACATCCATACACTCATCATGATGACACCATCAACCTTCGCATGGAGACATAACTGCAACCATGATCAATAGCATGAAAATGCAACACGCAGATGGACTACATGCATAAGCTACACATATGCAACCAACATGAAAGCATAACCAACACACCACCCAAGGCAAGCACAACCACGCTATTATACCACTCTATAACACCCTCCTCACACATCTACCCAAGTAAAGATGCCAATTGGGGTAAACATGTGACGAGAGGCTACTATGATTAGATTCAACCTCGTATGTGACTTTGAGAAAGTGGAATCGATGGAAACATCACACGCAGACATTCAACATCAGCTTCAGAACCCTACAGAATCAATCCAACACTCCAAACAACTTTCCCTTCGGTCCCACAGAATTTTTGACCAAGACTTATTCACTCTCATTCTATACGCATGACAACATCTAGAAACCAAGCCGCACACTCACAAGCTTATGTGTCAGTCTCGAGAGACTCATTTTGCCACTTTTGTGCCAGCTTCCTTGGGATTTAAGCCACTTTTTGAAGCCTAGAGCCCAAGTAATTTCCCATAATGAAATTATAACTTAGGAGCAGTAAAAGAATAGGGAAACAATGGTTCAAAAGAAATAACTTAAATAAGACCTTAATGAGACCACTACTAGCCATGACAAGCATTTCGTCAAACATGTCGCAGGCATGTAATCTAAAGGTGTAACCAATAGAATTAAACATAGGAATCTTGTTCTTATCTAAGAATCACTAAGAACCAGTGTTCCCAAATGTCATTTGCTGCTTTACCATCTATTAGACCATATATATGTTATCCATACTTTTACAAGTAAAAAGATGTTGAGATCCATACATAGCTGCTATCATAATACACACATATAACCAACATAATAACAACATAAATATTTTTGATTTAGTCATCGGAGATTCCACAGTAAGAAAGTTTTTCTGCCAACGTTCAAATCCCAACCGGGATCCATCATCAGGGCAACTTGAAGCTTGATAGAAGAAGAGCAACTTATTAGGGTATAAATAGAGATGAGGAAAGAAGAGAGGAGGGTCGGCTCTCAATTTTTTGAGAAGTCGGCTGCCTCTTGATTTAATGGAATTATTTAATTAATTTGTATTTAATTTTTTTTTTAATTGCAAAATAGAATATTACTTTAATAATAATTATTAATATAAAATTAGGAGGTTCTATACTACTATATATTATTAAATCAATAACTAATAATTTATTTTATTTTATTTATTTATTTATTTATTTTTTAATGATTATATAATAATTAGTATATAATTATTATGAAAATTTAAATAATAATTAAGAATTAAAGTACAACCATATTGACCACATATAATCCATCAAAAATACTCATAGAAATACAAGGAGAAATAACCTTTCATTAATGATTCAAAAACCAAACCGGGATGGGACTTCCATGTTCCACCCAACTATAGAATGGCTAAGCCAAATATCTCTTCAGTCATTCACCCCCATGCAATATTCCAAGTATGAACATGGGACTCAAACCAAAAGAACCAACTAGGGCATACCGACGCTAAATCACCTCACCCTCATCAATAGAAACCATGCTTTACTGTAATCCATCATGAATCACTAGGTCAACACAATGAATGCATCATGACAGGATTTACTGTTATCTCCACCTGATCACTAGGCAAATCAAGCATGGATGCCACTAGATTTCTCCACTTAGACCGTGAGGAATTTTCTAGCCTCCTAGTCTCTCAGGCATTACCACAATCCAAACCCATATCACTAGGCCCTAAACCGAGACCAACTCTCCAGGCTTTACTACATATCCCAAACCTGATATTACTAGGCCTAACAAAGAGTAAACCACCTCTCGTCTTTACCTTATATTCTGTCATTGACCAGCAAGGATTGCTAGGCCAACTAAGGTAGCATAATCCTTGCTTTACCCCAAAACACAGTCTGGCTTAGAGGTCAGTAGGCTAGTGGATTTACCATGATCCATGGTCTGGTTCAGTGACGACTATGGCATGTGCCCTATCAGTTGGAGATCCATCCCACTTAGCTTTGAATCCATCGGGCAATCTAGTTCAACCAAAACATGAGAACCCCATCACACCATGGCTATCGTGAAATGGCAACGCTAGGTTGAAAACATTGTTACAGCCAGGAAAACCCATTCCATAACGGTAAAAGAAGCACATCCAATGCTATGCATGGAAAATATAAAAAGTAAAATACACATGAAAATCGATACCTACAAATAATCATGTTGTAGTTCATTGATGCTGCTCTTCCTTGCTTTCTCCTTCCTTCCTCTTACCTTCTTTGCCTTTCTTGGTCCCATGCATAACCAAAGAAAAATATTAACACTCACTAAGAGCTTGCCAAATGACCCTCAAAATCCTTTTTATGAATGAGGCCTCTATTTTCTTCATTTTCCATTATTTTCCTTC
This sequence comes from Pinus taeda, assembly GCA_000404065.3. Classification (NCBI taxonomy): domain Eukaryota; kingdom Viridiplantae; phylum Streptophyta; class Pinopsida; order Pinales; family Pinaceae; genus Pinus; species Pinus taeda. Next base: position 12,716 of record APFE031586811.1, on the reverse strand, counting down.
ATTTTCCTCCTCACATGCAACCTATGACCTTTCACCTCCTTTTTCTCGTAATTTCCATTGTTTTCATAAACAAGTGTGCCAAAAATACTTTTTTACCTTTCCAAAGCCTTAGCCATTTCCTTTACAAATTTCCTTAGCCATAATAAATCAAATAAACACCCCTTATGATATGTTGCCCAAAATTCATCTTGGAATAAGTGTCCCATCAAACGTGGTTATTATATATATTTTTACATGAATCTTGACCAAGGTTGTTACAAGACCAGACTTTAGATATACAAAACCTATCATTTCCATGCTTTGTGAGGCATTCTATTATATTATAGAAGATGTATATGATTCACATGAAATCAATCTGTGTCGGAACAAAATCATGCACACATTCCAAAAAGAGAATATTGTGCTTCCTTAAGCTTGAGAGTTTGGTCAAAAACATCCATTGCATACAATTTGAAAGAAAAATAGTTCATTTCATTTCGTATTGTACCCAAAATTGTGACTTTCATGAAAGAGAAACTTTATTTGAAGAATGAAGCCAAAACTTCTCTATCTTGTTGAAAAAGATTAATAAAATTTACAATGTTTGGTTTCTTGAATAAATTGTTGGAGGAATAACTATTATAGGTTTATCTCACTTTATCTCTTGTGATTATTTTAGGGAGGTTCATTAACAACAATGGTATATTGCGTTGCAGCCTGGAAATTTTACTATTATTGGAAGCACACTAGAGGACAAGGCCTTCTAAAATATGGAGTTAATGTGAAGTATCCTAATGGAATAAAGCTTTGGATTAAATGTTCTGGTAAATTCTGTGATTCTATTAACAATTCACTAGTGAAGAACAATTAGGATCAACTAAAAAAATGTTATATTCTTGGAAACATTAAAATAAGTGATCTATTAGATTATCTCAATATGAAATTTCTTGAGGCTATTTTAGTCGAGTATACAAAAGAAAAATCTTCTTAAACTGCAACAAAACAATAAGTAGGTTATGACAATTTTTTATTTTTTATACAACCAGTTCATTTCTATTGAAATTTTAGTTATCACTTCAGCTACAACTATAGTAATTTTTGTAAAATCATTTTACATTTTTCAACATATGTCATCAAGTTCTATTGAATAATGTGTATTCCTGTACCTAGAAAATTTATAGATGAATAGCATGGCTAGGTCCAAAGCTGCAAGGTTTTGATACTCATTTTCAAAGATGGTGGTGTTTTGTCTTAGGTTGATTGTTCTTTAATATATGTAGCCATCTTAGGTGATTCCATATTTCAAAACATTTGGCTAAGTCTAAAAGAATAGTTAACTTAGCACTTGGTTTTAATAAAATAAAACTTGATAATAGAATGGAAGCCAACTAAATAACACATCACACCAAAATTATTACCAAAACCTATAAAATACAAATACATAAGCAAGGCATCATTCATAGGTCATTGTTGTGTCTCCCACTACTCTTAGATTTTGAAATGGGACTTGGATAATGATTTTAGAAGAAGCTAGACTCAAGATGAAAGGAACCTTGTCCAGGATTTAGCAACACTTCTCACAACTTCTTTATCCCTTATAAAATTATAAAGTGAACTAAAATTTGTGACAACCCCCAGATAGGGGTAGACCACACTTGCTCAATCATTACATGATGAAAACATCTAGATGTATTTACTTTCCTTATCATGAGAATTGTTTTCCATTTCTACCATAGGTTCATAACTTACACAACAATGTTTTGTAACATTATCTATTCTTTCATTTAACACAAACTACACCACATAACCTACACATTGATACCACATCATAATGCCAAGTATGGCTTCCATTCATGCTACATTTCAAGACATAAGCATAACTTTATGAATAGTACTATTGAGCATGGATGGGAATGAAATCCAAGAGACAACCAAAACAATAACAAAAGTCTCAGTCATAATAATCAAATTGCAATTTTTTTCTCCTCACACATGTTCAAGGCCACACAAAACCAATTATTCTACCATACTACTTGCCTAAAAACATTGGAAATAGCATGACATCTCATTTGAAATATTTTATGGACTTACCTGTGATTTTTGCAAGGATTATGGACGGTGAAATTGTGTATAGTTTGTTGCCCATCTGTCATTTTGTCTGTATGGTAGTCCATATGGCCAGAATGTAAAGTCGAAATTTGAAACATGGTTGTAGTCCTAACATGATTGTACATGTTAAGTTTGAATCCCCAGGTTCAGAGAGAATTGATTAATTGGAAATATTTGTTGTATTCGTTGGCCATGCATGGGAACCTATAGAGAGATCAAATCTGAATGCATGCTTCATGATTAGTTAGAAAACATGGGATTATCTAGAACCATATGTAAATAATGCAATAATACCTATTTTTTTTACCAAGTTATTGTATCACTACAAATCATTCATAGTTGATGGGGCGTTATTTGGAAAATTAATGTTTATGATCTGAAATCATAAGGTGTTTGTGTCTATTGGTTTTTCATTTTGATTTTGGTTTCCCTATGGGAAAAATAGTTTAATCCAATATTTAAGATGAATTCGTACTACTTAAAACATTGGTATGGCCTAGTTTCCCTTAGGGCAAGACCTGGCCCATTTTCATCTTCCAAGTGGGGTCTTAGAACTAAAAAAAAATTCGATTCATTTCCACGTCATCTTACTAATGTAGCAACTATAACCACCCTCCAAAATTTTATCTCAGCTTCATTTTGGAGCCTCCCTACCAACATTCATAGCAACATGTCTTGCTTCATCAAGTACACATGCTCCAGTGACTCTCTTGCAAAAATAAAACTTGTCGATCAAGCCTTCATGCATTCCCCTCATAGGTTGTTCATCCAGACTTAATCCAGCAACATGATGAACATCCCCTTCAACAATTTGTGCAAATATGGAGGGCAACCAGCCTTCCCTCCAGAAATTGTGTAATCCTAACTGGCAGCCCGCTGGGCCCCATAATTATGTAATTCTACTAAGAAAGATTCACCTAGAAATTTGCACAATCCTTCCTAGCTGGTTGCTAAGCCCACAATTTGTGCAAATCTGGGCAGAAGTCAACTGCTCGGCCTAGAAAATGTGAAAATCTTATGAGAAGCTAGCCTTGCTCCCAACCAAAAATGTGCATTTTCTCCCAGCAGTTGAGCATCCTCTTGCATGTGCATATGAGTTGACCAGTTTCCCCCAAGACCATGTAAAACGAACTTGCATGAATGGGCTTCTTCTCCCAAGAAAACATGCAAAGGAATCCCTTGTTTCAGGGACCTATGTTTGGCAGTTGGAGGTTACATACAAGGATCATTTCATAAACCTCCCACCAAGTGTTGCTTTCCTTAGATTCATGGCATGCACATCACAACCTCGATGTTATCAAAAATCATCAACCAAATGCTAGAGAGCTCATTCCTTACATCAACCTTACATCTCTAACATCCCACATCACATCTAGGGGCTATTATCACACTCATCTCAGTTGTTTTCAGGTACGCCCGCTTTCCACAAATTATGTTGCAATTCTGGTGTTTGTGTTTCGATTTGTATGAACATTGTCTACTTGATTGCAGTGAGTGCTCGTTTTCGTTTTGATGCATATTAGCTTTTACTAGAACTATTTCAGTTTTTGTTTCTATCTCACTACTGTTGCACGCATGAAACTGTTTTTCACAAATGGTCGTTGATTCATCGACTCGCCTCACCCACATGCACGTTGTTGCGTTTTACGAATCTATCATTCACTATTTTCATGGATGATCATTCACTTATGATTACACTCAGTATCACCATGCATTCGCACTCACATTCGCATTCAGTTGCCTATCGGTGAGTCTGGGCATCCTCGGCCTGAACTCTGCCTTCACTAAGATGGAATTCCACAATATGGGTAAGGAAGGCTTTGTCTTCCTCTCCAGAAATATGCATTTATTCCCAAGAACTATCCAACAGGATTGCTTTGTTCATTTCTAAGGGACAATGACTACAGGTACAAAAAATTGTGCAATGTAGTCACACAACTTGCAGCCATTACTAGCTGAGATTGCGCATTGCACAATTGTAGCATTCAGTAGCCATAATGGACTACGCATTGCATAGTTTCAGAAGTTAGTCAGTCTCCTAGTAGCCCAGGCTATGCCTTACGCAGTCTTGGTAGTCAGTCTCTCGACCTCCTGACTGTAACTGCGCAACCTTCACGATTAGTCACACAGGTATGTTGCAAGTCAATTCTCAAGTTAATTTTTGTTTTTGACTAAAAAATTTCTTTCCATGAGTGTTTCCATGTCTCCAGGTATTACAGGTGATCATTTTACCCTCATCAGTATAGGTACAATGGTTTCCAGTAGAGTAGAGACAAAGACACCTTTCAGAGCACACATGGGGATACAGTTGATCAAGTGTCTATGAACATGCCTACCCACAAAGAGATCAAGTTTTTCGTGGACAAGGACATCAAGATATGACAACAAAAACATCACAATGATAATTATCATGAACAATAGTTGAAAGAAGCATACCGAATGCAAAAAATGCAAGAGGAAGGTTGTTGACAACATAGAGGTAAAACAAAGTTGCGAGCTCAAGCAGATCCACTGATGATGAAAGAAAATTTTTAGACTCAGGCTATGAGGTGAGGGTGAGACATGAAGATCATGAGAAGATAGAGAATGGAACAAGGAAGGAGTTACATGTGCTAAAGTAGCAACTCAAGGAAGAATATGAAGCTACATAGACATATGAATGAGTTGAAGTAGTAACAGGAACAACAGGGGATACAACATGCACTCACGAATGAAACAATGCCCGTAGAAGTTATAGATCTATCTCAGCAGCTGACATGGAGTAGGCATGGTGATAAGTGTTGTTGATCACATGCAAGGGATTCAGTAGCATGCATGTCATTACGCATGTGCATGCGATCCAACCCATTCAGCACACTCACCAAGGTGAATACAAGATGAAAGTTCAACTGGAGCTGAACATGTAGTTGACTGTTGATGCGTATGACCACCAACACACACTGGAAGATCAGCAAAGACACTATGCATCAATCTGTTTCTAGTTTATCTGCACCCGAAGACCATGTGCATTCTAGTAGACATGTTGGATGGAGGAACCATACCAATGCACATGGATGCAATGAAGACAAGAGTTTGCTTCAGCAAGAGGTCACAATGGAGTGCATGCACACCATCATGGATGAACAAAATTGGCATCGGCTCACCACCTTCACCATCACAAGCATGTAAAAGAGTTTGTCTCATCACAAAGAAGGAGTGTCAGTGACGTCTTGCTTGGCTTGCTCAAGCCATGTTGTCTCACATGAGTACATGTGCATTGTAATGTATGTCTTGTCAAGTGTAAGTCAAGTGTCAGTAGTTGGATGTAACAGTCATAGAGTAGATGAAGAGTCATGAGGGTAGTTGAACTATCACAAAGGGGAATGTCAAGGATCACCCCACCCTTTGCTATAAATAGTCCCTCATAACTCATTGTATAGGATTTTGGTCAGCCAAGCTTCCAATATTACTATCTTGGAGAGAGCTTGGACAATATTGTAATACTGAATGGAGCTAGTACATCTCTTTGGAGGAGTAGGCAGATGTGGTTGTAATGTTACACTATTGGAGATAGTGGTTGGGCATGGATCTATTATATGACTGGAACTTTCAATTCTTTATATAATAAGTGCCAACACGTTTCATGCATATTTTGTATTGTATTCTAGCTATCTTGTTTACTCTAAATGGCATATGTACTTCATTTCCTACGCATGCATGTATGGACTATTATCTATGAGTACGTATGAATCTTTCTGAAATGTGTTTCTGGTTAAACCATCCCTTTGGATTTCTAGCTGACTTGCTTTCCAGCTTGTGATGTATCTTCACTTGTGTGTTCCCTCACCATCCGAGTACTAATACAAGTTTCCAAGTGGTGCACTCATCTCAACCCACATGTGTTAGAACCTCTCATGCACCTTCCTTGACTCATTGCAGCTATCACACCCTCGCTAGCAATAGAGTTATATAACTTACCTCTGTGGGAAATTGCGGTCAAGGAATTACCATACAACTCATTGCTAGGACTCCTAAAACAAACGGTCTGAGGTCTAACTGGGACTTCTTATCAAGGAGATCCCCTCGACATGTTGGTGGGTCAAGCACCATCAACATTTTTGGTGCTTTTAGGGGGGCCAGATTACAAGCTAAATCCTCACATCTGTTTTGAATCTCTACACATCTATCATGACTAACTACCGAGTTTCTCTTCCAGAGTGCATGTCCTATGGAAATGACTTCAATATCTTGGAAAAGCTATTGCATAACTTGTCTCATAAAACATTTGATGGTGGAGGCTATGTAGCCTTGGTTAGACACGTCGTTGATGTTATAGGCTCATGTGAAAGACATGAATTCTTTGAAGAATACATGAGTTGCGCGTTGTTCTTCTACACGCTTCGAGGGTACCCAATGCATTAGTGTACCACACTGCCCGAAAAATCTATTCATTGTCTTGCTCATCTAGTCACAGAGATAGACCGTGCTTTCAATCACTTTGACCGTAAAGCACTCAACAAAGAAATTTTGAAATCACGAAAAGAACCCGATGAATCCGTTGAATAGTTTCACACACACTTTTGTAATCTTCCATACTGACTCCCCAAAGATGATATTGATTGGTAATTTCTCGATGGGAGATTTGAGTATCTTATTTACATATCTAAAAATCTACCATTACTGAAATCACTTGAAGCCTGCTCATACTCTGGTGATGGAACTGTGCAATCATGAGTAGGTACAGTTAGTGTCACAAGTGATTGTCTGCCTTCACCTCATCAAACATCTCCACCACCACATAGTGATGTGGGATATCATGCACATACCACTTTTGAACTGTCACATCCACCCACCCCACTTGCTCTTGATATCTACGCAAATATGGCTTGCAATTTTGTTGGTTGTCGCATGGATTTGTTTCGTCAACCTCTGTCCCTATGTTTTGTTGATCCTCCAGATTCTAATGTCTTGTTCTCTTCCATTTTGAAGTCCTCACGTGCTATCAATGAGGATCAAGCTATAGATAGAGTTGGTGTTATGTAGCCAACCTGCACCATCATTCATGATGAGTGTGTGCAAGAATCTAAAGGAGAACTCACAGTGAAGGATGGTTCCTTTATAGTCATGCCTCATATGGTTCATCCTAACATCCCTTGCGATTGTGCCACTACTGATTTTCCTGTGAAAAATCATTTCCGAATGCTTCTACTTCCGATCATTCATAGGACACAACGCATGTCAGTCTGTCATTACAGTGCGGAGAGGACACATCTTCCTTGGGAAATATATCCAATATGTCATCTATCTTTATTGAAAACATAGAGAGTGAGCATATTTGCTTCCCAACTACCCCTATTCCCAATTCATCAAATCATGAGGATGCTGATGAACATCTTGAATTTTCTGATCTTGGTTGTCATGATCTATTCACTTCCTCATCTGATCACGATGTTGATTCAATTGTTGTTAATCTGTCTAAGACACTAGTCTATGATGATCTATCTATTAACGAAGTCGAAACCCCCTAGACTATGGAGGAACTTCAGCCCAAGCTGATGGTTATGTCAAGCCCTTGTTGTCTTGGGGGTTAGTTTTACTTCCAGTCAGGAAATTGTTGAAACACTCAGGGCTCCTCATCACTCTCTACTTTGAATAGAAGATCAACCAAAGACCTAGATTTCACTTCCTCCACTCGAATTACACGATCCCATTGCTCATGTATTGGAGGAATCTTACACAGCGAGTACACATGCACAATAAAAGTGGTCTACTTTTCTCATGTTTGCTTGCATGTCATAGTCAAGAGAATGCATACACTCAACATCTGCATGTAGTGTAGCACAACATCATGACAACTCCATAGAATGCATGTCATGCACTTTCAATCATCTTTGTTTTGTGGTCACTTGTCAGCTCAGAGTGTGTTTGTCCTCAATGTTACATATTTCTTATTTGTTGATTTTCATAACTATATTGTTCACGAACCATGCCTTCACCAACATGGGTAAACCAATGCATCGATGGATGCATTGGAAGTATCACTTCACATGAGATGGCCCATGCACTATTAACTTAGGGGTAGGAGTAGTGTTTGCTTTTGAGTTGTTTGTTTACCTGCTTTGTTTTCTTGCTTATTTGCTTACCTTCTTTGCTTTCCCTTTTTCTTCTTCTCTTGCTTTGATTTGTTTTTTGTTACTTCGCTTGTTTCATTCATAAGTTAGTTTTGCATGAAACCATGTATGACTCTTGAAGCAAGCTGGGTAAAGTACATGGTGTTGCTATCACTACTTGGTTATCTTTCATCTTGCCTATGTATGAAGAACTTGTTACCATTATTCCATGATACGTCGAAGGAAAATATGTATTGTTCGAAGTGAACCTTGGTGAAAACTGAATACTTTCATGCTTACTATTATCACCTACTCTAGTCAGTTGTTTCTAGGTGAATCCTTGTCAGCTCACTCAAGTAGAGCAAGGTGAGGGGGAAAACCTTAACATGCATGTTAGAGATATAATAAAATAATTCTCTGCTAGAACAACCTCTTCTTCTCTCAATAAGTCAGTATCCCTCTTCCACCCCTGAAATGAACAAGTGTTATGCATAGCTACGAAGATGAAAAATGAAAAAATGAAAAACTGAATTTTTTTTGAAAAAATGAAAATAAATAAGGCAAAAGCAGAGAAAAGCTTCCTGCACAGATAGGTGATGCAAGTAACTTCGTTGGGGTACTGACAAATATTGCTAACATTGGAGCCATGTTTGTGTTCCTATGTGACTCCATCAGCATACTGTCCAGGCCTACTTGTAGCGGAGCAACACCATAGATGAAACTAAGACTCTGACAACTATAATGCTTGTGCATCAATATACCCCTCAACCCAAAATGAAAAAACTGTGTTGAGTTGGCTCGGAATGTGTCTCAATCGACCAAGAGCATGGTGGATGCTACATCTTACAATCAAGCTAGTGTGAAACCAAGGCAAGCTGAGAAAAGAACAATACTTCAAGAGGTGTTAGAATTTCTTTTCATGAACAAGGTCCATTCAGAGAGATGAAGTTCTACCAGTGTGTCGCCAAGTGTTGTAGCGAATACAACCACCCTCCAAAATTTTTCCTTAGCTTTATTTTGGAGCCTCCCTACCAACCTTCATAGCAGCATGTCTTGCTTCATCAAGTACACAAGCTCCATTGATTTTCTTGCAAAAATACATCATGTCGATCAAACCTTGATGCATTCCCCTCATGGGTTGTTCATACGTACATGGTCCGGCAGTAGGCTTAGCAGCTCCTTCAATAATTTGCGCAAATCTGGAGGGAAACTAGTGTTCCCTATAGAAATTGTGCAATCTCGACTGGCAGCCTGCTAGGCCCCAGAATTGCGCAATTTTGCACAGCAAGATTCACCCAAAAAATTGTGAAATCCTTCATAGCTCGGCTGCTCAGCACAGAATTTGCGCAAATCTCAGTAGCTGTCACCTGCTCTGCCTAGAAATTTCGCGAATCTTCTAAGAAGCTAAACTAGCTCCCAGTTAGAAACGTGCATATTCTCCTAGTAGTTGAGTAACCTCTTGCATGTGTAGTTGAGTTGAATGGCTCCCCCCGGGACCGAGTAAAATAGACTTGCATGCATGGGCTACTTCTCTGAAGACAACATTCAAAGGCATCCCTCGTTTCAAGAACCTATTTTTGGAAGTTGGAGGTCACATGTAAGGATCATTTTAGAAACCTCTCATCAAGTGTCGCTTTCCCTAGATTCGTGGTATGCGCTTCACATCCTCGATGTTATCCAAACTCATCAACCGTGCACTCAAAGCTCATTCCTGACATCCACCTTGTAGCTCTGAAATCCCACATGACATCTAGGAGCTATTGGCACACTCAGCTCAGCTTTTTTGGGGTAAGCCCACTTTCCATGACTTGTGTGGCAATTATGGTGTTTTTGTGTTTTGCTTCGAATGAACGTTATCTGATTGATTTCAGTCTGGCTTGCTGTTGTTTTGATACATATTAGCTTTTACTAGCGTCATTTCAGTTTCCATTGCTATCTCACTACTATCACATGAATGAAAATGTCTTTCATGAATGGTCACTGATTCGATGACTCACCTCGCCCACATGCATGCTATTCCATTTTCCAAATATTTCATTCACCATTTGCATGCATGATCATTCACTTATGCTTACACTTAGTATCATGATGCATTCACACTCACATTCACTTCCAATTACCCGTCAACTAGTCTAGGCAACCTCTACTCGGACTCTGCCTTCACTAAGATAACATTGCACAATTCAGGGAAGGAAGGCCCTCTATTCATCTCCATAAATGAGCATTTATTCCTGGGAACTATCCTCGAGGACTATATTGTGCATTTCTAAGGGACAATGACTGTTGGCCTAGGAAAATGCGCAATGAAGTCACTGAGCCTACAACCATTTCCAGCCGAGATTGCACACTGCACAATTCCAGCAATCAACAGCTAGACTAGACTATGCATTGCATAGTTCCAGTAGTCAGTTAGTCTCCCAACAACCCAAAGTATGCCTTGCATAGTCTTGGCAGTCAGTCTCTCGACCTCCTCTCCGAAATTGCACAGCCTTCATGTTCAGTCACACAGGTATGTTGCAAATCAGTTCTCAAGTTCATTTTGGTTTTCAACTGACAAATTGCTTTCCATGAGCATTGCCATGTCTCCAGGAATTTTAGGTGTTCATCTACCACTCACCAATACAGGCATAATGGTTTCCAGGAGAGCGGAGATGAGGATACCTTTCAGAGCACACTTGGGAATGGAGTCGATGAAGTGTTTATGAACTGTCAGAAAATTATATATTACAGAGAAATGGAACACATGAAATATTGCAGAAATATAAACACAAAAAACGCATAAAACAAGAGAGACACAAATATACGTGGTTCACCCAGTTTGGGCTACATCCACCTCGAATAGCCAGTCCTTCCTTTCTATTATCCAACAAAATGAAGAGACACAACCTACAGTAGATCCGCTGTAATATCCTATATTTTCTCTCACATTCTCACCTCTCTGCTTCTCGCTCAGAGAATACACATATATTACACAGACTCAATACAATACCCTCATACAAAGAGAAGGTTTTCCTTCTAGGGCAAAAAACCCTAAACTAAACATAAGTTCTATCGTTAGATCATCCGCCAAATGAATGACACAAATTGACTAGAAATTACTATACTTTTACATGGAAATTTTACATCCGTTTTTAGCTTCGGGGGCGCTACCCCCGAGCCCCTGCTGAGGCACTGTTGGCCCTTAGACCCACCAGCCGGGGGGGATCGGCCCCCTCGGACTCTCGCGGGGGGACAAGTCCCCCCCGCACCCCCTGCGTGGAGGGGTGCACAAACTTCCTGGCGTATACATCCAACTAAAACAAAGACCTCTGAACAATCATGCTCCACACACAACAATCTCCCATTTGGAGAATGATTTTAGCAACTCCACCGCTACTTCATTTGCTAGACAATGACTCCTCTTTGGACCTGGTTGTTTCTCATCTTCATCGTCATCCTTGAAGACCAATTGAAACTGAGCATATTCTCAGTTTCTCCCTAGTTACAACTTTTGTTAGCATATTTGCAGGATTCTGGCTAGTGTGTATCTTTTCCAGCTTCAACTCTCCATGTTCCAACATTGATCGTATGAAATGGTACTTGAGCTGTATGTATTTAGTCCTAGAATGAAATGCTGAGTTCTTCGCAAGATGAATGGAACTTTGGCTATCACTGTATAACGTGCCCATATCATGCTCCTTACCCAATTCACCCATAAACCTTTGTAGCCAAATCATTTATTTACTAGCCTCTATAGCAGCAACATACTCTGCTTCTGTTGTTGAAAGTGCAACAACACTTTGGATTTTTGAAACCCAATTGACAGCTATTCCACCAATAGTAAATGCATATCCTATAGTTCTCTTCCTATTATCTCTGTCACCTGCCATATCTGCATCGACATACCCCTGTAGAGAAATGTTTGGACCACCAAAGCATAATGCTTGATTTGTGGTACCTTTCAAATATCTGAGAATCCATTTCACTGCCATCCAATGTTTCTTTCTTGTATTTTTCATGTACCTACTTACAACTCCCACTGCATGTGCAATATCAGGCCTTGTGCAGACCATTGCATACATTACGCTTCCAATTACTGATGCATATGTAACTTTAGACATATAATCCATGTCTTCTTGGGTCTTTCGGCACATTTCCTTACTATGTTTGAAATGGCTAGCAAAATGTGTACTAACTGGTTTTTCATTGTGCATATTAAATCTTTTCAACACCTTTTGTATGTAGTCATTCTGAGACAATGTTAACTTGCAATTTTTCCTGTCTCTAGTGATTCTCATACCAAGGATTTGTTTTGCAGCTCCCAAATCCTTCATTGCAAATGAATTTGCCAATTTTCTTTTGAGCACATTTATTTCCTGCATGTTAGACCCTGCAACAAGCACGTCATCTACATAAAATAACAATATAATATAGCTACCATCATTTTTCTTTTTCAGATAAGCACAATGATTAGAGTGACATCTAGTATAACCTTGTTCAGACATAAACTTGTCAAATTTTAGATACCACTGCCTTGGAGCTTGTTTTAAGCCATACAAG
>APFE031586798.1:0-38954 GCA_000404065.3 Pinus taeda | reverse complement strand
TTAACCCAGGAAGGGACAACATTGCCATGTAAGGAGCACCAACATTTCCTAAAGGAGAGAAATGACCAGGATTCCCATGAGAGGGGATGCCTGGGTTGGTGAACTCTGGAAAAGTTTCCATTTAAACGAGAAAGAACCCTACTCAAGCTAACGTAAACAAGATCTAACCGAGCAAATGTGAATCATGGTCGAATAAATTTTAAGACGCAAGGACATAACTTGACCTTTTCATTTTTTAAGAGTCGAGAAAAGGACAAAAAGATGACTCTAGTCACCTTCGAATGCTTAATGAGCCCGAAGTGACAAATTCTCAATAGAGCCTTTTCTTTTAGGGATTCCAAAAAGGATAAAAAAGTGACTGCTCTGGAGAAACTAGGCAAGGGGTTTACCAGACAATCTGTAAAACTACATATACACCTTAGCGATCATATGAAAGCCAAGGACTTTCCGTACGACAGTCAATCTTCCCGAATGCTATGTTTGGTGCGTTACGGCTTGTAAGGCGGCAAACATGACTTCCTATGGATAAAGGATGATATCCTAGTGGGGTCTCCCCATATACTCGATGGTACGTGGGAGCTAAAATCCATGCTAGACCACTTGTTGCGTCACGGAAGGAGGAATCACCCAACCTTAAGTGAAACAAAAGTGACTAGGTTTAACGACATCGGAGCACGTCTCTAGCCTAGACCTCTAAATAGTGAGCGTTATGTTCCAATGTGTTTTTAAGTTCATTAAGTTCATTTTAAGGTTGATCTTGAATTAAGTTTCGGTTTTCAGGCCTTACCGTATGAAATCTCTCAAAATTTCCTAAATGCAAACTATATGCCAAAATATGTCATTCCATTCGATGAATGCTAATTACAAGAGAGTTAGAGGGCTTTCACACAAAAAGAAATGATCACAAAACAACAAATAGCTTCCCTAATGCAGCTAATGGAAATTCACAAAGTTTTCTTTGAGATCACTAATCATTAATCAAAATGAAAAGCTTCTAATTCTCATTAACTAATACAAATAAAAAGAGATTTTTCTTTTTGTTGATGGCAAAGTGCATTAAACAAAATTCGAGAAACGATAACAGACAAATGTGGAAAAAATCGGTTGACCCCAAACAACTGTGATCCGTGCCCGGGTAGTGAAAAGAAATCGAAACAATGTCAAGATTGGTTCAACAACGATCACTTAAACAACCAAGCAAAAGCAAGCAAAGAGGAAGGCTCAATCAAACCAATAGCAAGCAGTAAACGAACCTTTGCAAATGAGTAACCAAGCAAAGCTGATCCAACAAACTTGGAACAATAAAACTAGGTCACAAAGCAAAAAGCAAGATTCGCTCAACAAGACTCACAAGAAAGTGCTTCAATATTCAAACAATAAAAATCAAGTCATAAATCAAGTGAAAACAGAAGGGGATAGCAAGACCAACAGGCTCAGGAGGTAGAATTGAAGAAATTCAATCCTACAGGAATCAGCGCGGGTGGAACACATCAACAGTACAATGATAAGAAACTATGCATAGCAACAATGCGATGTCAGCACGGAAGTACACGACTTAACCGCAATGGTTCAATTTTCAGAACCGTCACGACTGTTTTGTGTATTAACGCGATGATCAGAAAGTCACAGAAAGGGCTATGCGATGGCAGCACGGTTGTTTTATAATAAACCGCAATGAAGCTAAAAAACGACCACAATCAAGCCAAAAACTCCCAAACCAACACAATCACTCTTTAAACAATCAAGGCACTTCCCAGACCGAACTAAGAAACCCAAAAAATAGAGAACTAATCCCCAAACTTTGAAAAGAGAGCAAAAATCAATCTCAAGGAAAAAATGAATAAGAAAAGGACAAAAGCTAGCTCCAAGCTGTTCAGTTCGTAAACCAAACCAGAGATTGATTGAAGTGACTTTGATCTACTTCGCTAATGCAGAGCACTAGCGTTTCGAAGGCTACCCGACTGTGCTTCAGGCTCCGTCTAAAGTTTACAAATCAAACAACAAGGTAAAACTCCCCAGCGGAGTCGCCAAATTGTTGTGTAGCTAAATCCCCTCTGCGGAAAAAGGCGATCCCACTAGCCTAACTGAGGTCTAGCAACAATCAAACAATGCTAACACACAGGTTCCTAATTGCAAAATAAAGGCTAAGATGAGAGCCTACCTCAAATCCAACGCTTATATTCATAGAAGGGTCGTCGCTTCCGTTCTTTCGGTTCAGTTGGTCACAATCGTCGCGATCTCCGTGAATAGTCACTTGCACATACAAAGAACAAGACAAATACAAGCATAAAATCCGGGAAATGAAACTATGTATCAGTCGGAAAGGATACAACTCAAACATCATAATAAAGACACATGAGGGGAACCATAATGATAGTCGTCTATTATTATTGATAAAACAAAAGAGAATACAACCAAGTTCTGACGTCAAATCCTCCTTTGGCTGGGTCTAGCCAGCAAGTCCCTCAAGCATTCACCCTTGATGGTAGATGTCCGAAGACAAAACTCTCTCTCACACAAGTTTACACAAGATGGAAACACTTCTCAACCTTCCTTAAGCACTCTAGCAATCCCACACTTGTCACACCAGCTACCTATCAAGCTCACACACTATCAGCAACACTCCAAACACAATGAATTCCCAACTCAATGAATTCCAAAACTAGCAGCTCATGGCAATGGTGGAGGCTTCAATAGGAGAAGGAGTCTCCATGAATGGTGGGAGGATTAGCTTATCTCCTTGGAAGGTGGCTCTAATGACGAAACAGACATGCCAGAGAAGGGAGGGCGACATTTACAAGGCTAACAACCAGGTCTGGAGTCATTTGGAAGGCCGACTATTAGAACAAACTTTCCCAGACCAGATCATCGCGGGTAAATAACTGCACTGGAGCACTGACATCACTGCTGAATAACAAAGAAAGTCATATCAGCGCGATCATATATAAGTAACGGACGCACTGTCACATGAAATTCGACCAGCGTGGGAATCATGTGTACTTCCACGCTGGCAACGCATTAGGTCTGTTTTGGAGCGCTCATCAGCGCATTTATTTTTACAACAGTCGCAATGACAGAAGAACTTTGGCAAAGTGGGTCATTTGGCAACATTAGAGAGCATGAGCATGATTAATTTGGTCCCATGACACAGCAAGAAGACTGACAGGGAGACAGTGACAAATTACTGTGTAACAGATGCCCCCTAAAGCATGAAGCCCGAGAGAGTGGGAGGGGTGAAATGCTTTACGAAACTGGCTTAACTGGAACACCACCAGGAAGAACCAGAACGTATGTACAACTGATATCTCTGATAATCAATTACATGTAGTCTAGGCATGGGCGCAGCCATCCAAAATACATATGAGAGAGGTCTGTGGTATGGACGCAGCCACCCAGCTAATGAGACCGTGATGATAGTAAAGGTATGGTCGCAGCCATTCGTGAAGACTCAGGTATGGGCGTAGCCATCCATCAATGAGTCATGTAATGATCAAAATAATCCACAAAATCCCAACCTAGATTTCAAGAGACAGAACCCAGGGTCTTGCACTCCATCTCGACCCGAACAAAGTACAAGTTCAAGCATGTGAATATAGGAGTTGACATTGAACATGCGAGAACATCGTCTGATTACCAGCCAATGATGAAAACTATTAACAGACACGAGAGGTACCACCAATAATGAAAATGGTCCTCAAGTTACTATAGGTACAATCTACGGCGTGCGAAGCAGTGAGTTGGCGTCGAACACTCGCAGAATCATTCGATCAGAGGCCAATGATGAAAACCTCACGTCAAACACGAAGAACCTACCATTGAGGCATGCAGGCTCTAAGGCACCTGAAGGGAGTCTCTAGGTCAACTTCCTGGATAATGAGCTGAAGTCAACAGGAAGTGACCTTGATCGAAGGTGGGCCATAATGTTTCCCACATCATCGACACGAGACAGAGAGGGATAAAATGTTGTGTAAGGTATAGAGGGAGGTTGAGTATTCTGCAGAGGTCAACTTCTCTTTAACATATAGCAGCACGCCAGCGGACTTGGCAGTATTGATGTCAAATGATCAGGGGTCATGGTGAACAAGGCGATGAGCAGATGAATGGTCACACAGGATAACCCAAACCCACGGAGGCAAGTGTGAACACAAGATGAGATGTCCCCACCCAGACATGAATGCAGACAAGTGCCATGTTCAAGAGCGACATACTACCAACACGACGATGATTACGGTTCCTTTATTCCCCCACCATTTCTAGCGAGTACCCTAGTTATTTTTGGATGGCAAGCTTAACAGGGATAACATATGCTTGAGAGGCGTCATCACGACGGAACCCGATGTCATAAAGTTTTAACGAGTCTGACAAAGGAAAAACTCAGTGTCTTTTCATATTTAGAGAGTTTTAAAGACAGCGAAAAGGAAACTCTAGGGGTGTCCTTTTTCGTAAAGTTGTGTCTCTCGAGCCCGAAATAGTATAAAACTATGCTCAAAAGAATCGCCCGATCATTACGACCGAGGAGTACTTTTCATAAGTAGTGACTTTGATCTGAAAAAGTAAAAAAGCGATCAAAACTACGTTGCTTCGTGACCATTAACGAATTCGAAACGACAAAAAGCCGACGATCTTTTTAAGTTTAAACGGTCGAAAAAGAGCTTTAAAGGCGACCGCCTCTCGCTTCTTTTAACGAGTCGAGAGGGAGACTCGGCTATCTTTTCTTATTTCACGTCGAAAAAGAGCTTAAAGCTGAGGTTTTGGAACCAAGTGCATATAGAACCGTCGTAATTCCACCAGCATGAGAATCTGCACAAGAAACACCGCACGTGTAAACCTGTTCGAAATAATATAGACAACATGCATAAAAACATTGTAAAACTATATCGGAACCAAGCATATGGTAAAAACCATCATAAAAAACCCATATTGATGAAAAGTAATATTTAATTTTCAAAATTTACCATAAATAGGAGGGTAAACAAAATTTTTACCATTGTTACCATTTGGAGCTTTGGAGAATGACTTGGAGCTGTGAGGATGACGAGCCAAATTCCACCCCGTATGTGCATCGAAGATCCTGCAGTCTGTACTGGGTAGGTTCATCTTCCCTTACGCTCCATTTTGAAGTCTTTTTGTTGCATTTTAACGGTGGGAAGTGGCGGTTTGGGCAGATTTTTTGAAACTCATTCCGCTCTCGGTCAGCGCGGATTTCCCTATCGGGTCCGCGCTGATCGAAAAAACTTCCACAGACCACTCCCGGATCAGCACGGAAGAGTGATGTACTTCCACACTGACCCAGAAAAATTATCAAAGGGCTCCATGATCAGCGCGACTGTTTTAAAAACAGTCACGCTGACGCCGCGCAACAAGTTTTTTGACAAATTGAACGTGTGAAACTTTATGAGCAGGGCCCTAATGAAATTTTTTGATCATGCAGGGGGTGATGGTGTTCATTTCACAGGAACGTGCTCATGATAACAAGGATATAGTGGCTTTTGCCGATACTGGGTGCCGAAATGCATTCGGGGGTGCGGGTTGCTTAAATTCTTCCTAACTCCGCGCCTGCGAGCACAACCTGACCTTCTTGAATTCTTGATCAGAGCTTGGAATTCCACTGATGGGAAGTTTTTGATCCGAGGCCGAGACATCGAGTTTGACTACACAGATATCTTTTTTTTGACCAGGTTATCACGTCGAGGTGAGATGCCTATTTTGGAGGGGCAGCAACCCGGTGGTGATACTCTAGATATGCTGATGGCCCAGGTGTGCCCACAGGCACGCAAGACGCGGAGCGGGAAGGTAGCAATTCCTACGGTGGAGGAAATCATCCTTCGAACTATACTCTTCATGGTGACTCGGGTAGCGGGCTCCTTGGCCAATCACGAGGCCTCGAAGGCTCATCTTCAATTGGCTCTCGAATGCTTGAATCCTACCATATTCAACTGGGCAACGGCAGTAACGACAAGTATGAAGAGACAGCTGACTAACTGCTGTCGAGGTGAGTCAAAGCAATTCGGCTACGGGTCGATTTTACTCCCGCTCATGCTGGAGCGGGTACCGGCATTACAGCTGCAGGATATGGCTGTGGACCCACCTAGAGGCCCTCGAGAGATGAGGGCCACATGATGGGGCCATGTCATGCCACGAGGAGGTGGCGGTTGACCAGTGGCATGGGGAGTATACTTCCAAGAGTGGTTGGAGAGGCAGACTTTTTTTGTGGAGGACTGGCCATATTCCGGCCTAGACTTCCGTGGAGACCCAGACATGCTGCTGCCTGCTGGAGAGCAGTGGGATGACGGTGGTAAGACACTTGATCTCATTTTTTGATTTTTTATTTTTTGCGATGTTTTTTATTTTTTCATGTACATGTCCTAATGACAAACGCTATGGTATGCAGATTTAGGACTGACGAGAGCCCTCGGCCTGGCCCCAGAGGCGCGGAGGGATGCACAGGGTATTGGAGCTCTTGCCCTGGCTCCTTCGGGAGATGATACGATGGAGACCGTGATACGGAACCTTGAGGGCTTGCTGATAGGGATCCCAGATTTCTAGGGGATAGAGGAGGTCCCCATAGTGTCTTAGATCCATACAGTGGGAGTAGAACCTAGGATGCACCACCTTTTGAGGCAGGTGGCACGAGCAGCTGCGGATTATAGGGAGCACAACCCACCACAGTAGATATCTAGGTCTTTATTCCCTACTGGTTATTTTTGAGAGACATGTGTCTCAAATGTACAGAGAACACAGGCCCTATCTAGACATGTACACTTATTTTTGAGCGCCTCGGTGCGCCACACGATATATATATATATATATATAGATATATACCCGTTTTGGATGGATCTTTTACATGTGATGATATTTTTATATGCTATGCAAATGTATAACACAAATCTAATCTAATGTATCAGTTGCATAACACACAACCCACATATTTTATTTTTACGCAAGCTTGAAAGCACACATGACAACACACATGCAAACTATGCTTGGAAATGGATTTTATTTTTACGCAAGCTTAAAAGCACACATGAGCACACATATGCAAACTATGCTTGGAAATGAATTTTATTTTTATGCAAGCTTAAAAGCACACATTACCACACACATGCAAACTATGCTTGAAGACAAGGGAAAATGGGCATGCCCCCCCCAGCATGATGTCTCAATTCGAGGTACATGCCCCCCAAGATTTAGTCCATTAAAAATGGAGTGAAGGTTGAAAATATTGTGAGCGCACTCGAATTGCACGAGCTCATGTTTCATTATTTTTACGAGGTTGACACACTTAAGAGAACTATCCTCGTGACACCTAGTTTCATTTGTTAAGGAGCTTGACACAAGATAAAAACTATGCTCCGACGAGACCCAATTTCATTTTTTAAGGAGCTTGACATAGGAAAGTGAACTATGCTCCGACTGAACTTCATCATAATGAACAGGAAGTCGTTGCTTCCAAGAGTGTCACTCCCGGTAGAAGGACCACATCTTGGAAGTCAGGACCCAATGTCCCCAGGACACTATGCACGACGGCGGCATCACTGGATATAGGCACGGGGTAAGTAGCCACGTAGATGACTTGCGGCGGGGCAGATACAAGCGGTGGATAAAAGATAGGAGGGGATGACAACTGCACAGGAGGCATCGGGGGACTAAAGAATGATAACTGATCTATAGTCATGATTCTTCTGTCGTGTGGAAAGAAAACCACACGGAAAAGTGAAGAAACAAGTGCCCCCATGGCATAAACATAGTCACGACCAAGGAGAAGACTGAAATCTAAAGCACCTTGGGTAACCAAAACGTCTATATAGACGGTTTTGCCTCCCAAAGTAATAGGGAACTGTGGGAGGATCCCAAATGGTTGACTGGTTCCTCCGTCAAATGCCATCAAATTCTGAGAGCATGAGCAAGATTAATTTGGTCCCATGACACAGCAGGAAGACTGACAGGGAGATAGTGACAACTTACTGTGTAACAGCCACCATCTCCTTCACCTTTGTCTGCTCATGGATAGAGCTTCCGCTGTTTTGGAAAGTATTACAGCTTCTTCACCCCAGCTTCCCGTTGGTTATTAGAGGCTCTCTTTAGATCCTCTCCTTGTCGAGAAAGAGTTTGCTTTAGATCCTTCTCTTGTCCATCCCCCTCTTTCCAAACCTGGCTGTGCTAAGCCTGTTCGGGACCAACCATTGGTCGGAGAGAGTGTCAACTTGGGTTCACCGCCTGTTGATCACTCTATTCTGGAAGAGCATCATGATCATGTTATTCTCGTCTCGCCATATTCTCCTGAGTCCGAAAATGACTCTCCTATCCCAGATGATCCCGAGAGTCCTTCTTCGGAGCAGGGGGGCAATCATACGATTCCCCCACCAAGTAGTTCAGTCGTTTCCTTCGACTAGAGTCACCTGACTGCTTTCCGCCTTCCATCCCATGTGCCTTTCCAGATTACAGTACATGACAATCATATAGCAGTACCTGGCACTATCTTGGATGAGGGTGCATCTGTCAGTCTTATGCCTTCCACTACTTGGCAAGCTTTGGGCTCCCCACAGCTTGTGCCGGTCTCACAAAATCTGATGGCGTTTGACAGAGGAACTAGTCAACCATTGGGGATCCTTCCAAAGTTCCCTATTACTTTGGGAGGCAGAATTGTCTGTATCGACGTCCTGGTTACCCAAGGTGCTTTAGATTTCAGTCTTCTCCTTGGTCGTGACTATGTTTATGCCATGGGGGCCCTTGTCTCTTCCCTTTTCCGTGTGGTTTTCTTTCCACACAATGGAAGGATCATGACTATAGATCAATTATCATTCTTTAGTCCCTCGGTGCCTCCTGCACAGTTGTCATCCCCTCCTGGTTTTTATCCACCTGTTGTATCTGACCCGCCGCAGGTCAACTACGTGGCTACTTATCCCGTGCCTGTATCCAGTGATGATGCCGTCGTGCATAGTGTTCTGGGGGCATTGCGTCCTGACTTCCAAGATGTGATCCTTCCACCGGGAGTGGCACTCTTGGAAGCTATGACTTCCTGTTCATCATGATGAAGTTCGTGAAGAGCATAGTTTGCTTTCCTATGTCAAGCTCAAAAAATGAAACTGGGTCTGGTCAAGCATAGTTCCTAATCTTGTGTCAAGCTCATTAAAAAATGAAACAAGGGTTATGAGGATAGTTCTTTTACTGTGTCAACCTCATTTAAAAATGAAACAACTCCTTTCCAAATCAAGTCTTTTGATTAAGATCTCGTAAAATACAAGTCGAGGCTTTCCACGATCTCGAAAGTGAACCTTCATTCCATCTACTTTGTTGAATGCAATGAAGCTTGGGGGGAATGTCCCTTGTTTTGCATCATTATGCTAGGGGCATGCGAACTTATAACAAGCATAGTTTTTCGTTTCAAGCTTGTGTAAACATGAAACCGAATCCAAGCAGAGTTCTCCATGGTTCAAGCTTGTGTAAAAATGAACCCATACCCATTTTATATCTCATGATTGCTGTCTTTATCCGCTAAATTTTGTTAGATGAGCCTTGGTTGTTTTCATCCCATCACCACCATCTCTTTGGCCGATCATATGCTTTCACTTGCTTGTTTTCCTTTCCTGAGGAACCGCAACAATGAGTGGTTTTATTAGCCAGCCTCTTGACCATTACATTTTTTGAGCAGTTCCACCATTGCCGGAACCAGTTGCTACCCTTTATACCACTCGTTCCTCTAGGAAAAATCACCTTTAAGATCTTTTCTGACTCGTAAAATATGAAAAGATTGCTGAGTATTTTTTCCCTTTTTGACTTGTTAAAGAGAATAAAAATGGAGGTCTGCTTTCAGCTCTTTTCTAACCATTTAAAGATGAAAAGATGCCGAGTTATTCCACTTGACTCGCTAAACGTAAATGAGAGGTGGTCATATCTAAACTCTTTTCCGATCGTGTAAAGATGAAAAGATTGTCAGGCCCTTGTCGTTTCAGGCTCATTAACGGTTATGAAACGACGTGGTTGCGATCACTTTTTTACTTTTTTAGGTCGAAATCACTAATCATGAAAAGTCCTCCTCGATCGTAATGGTCAGGCGGTTCTTTCGAGCATTGTTTTATACTTTTTCGGGCTCGAGAGACACAACTTTACGAAAAAAGACACCCCTGGAGTTTACTTTTTGTTGTCTTTTCAAACTCTCTAAACATGAAAATACGTCGAGTTCTTCCTTTGTCAGACTCGTTAAAACTTGATGACATTGGATTCCATCGAAATGATGCTTTACAAGCATATGTTATCCCCATCAAGCTTATTAGTGAAAATAACTGGGGTACTCGCAAGAAATGGTGGGGAAAATGGAACCAGAATCATTGTCGTGTCGGCAGTATGTTGCTCTTGAACATAGCACTTGTCTGTATTCGTGTCTGGGTGGGGGCATCTCATCTCATTTTTCACTTGCTTCCGTGGGTTTGGGTGATCCTGTTTGACCTCTCATCTTCTCTTTGCCTTGTCACCATGAACTCTGATCATTTGATGTCAAATACTGCCAAGTCCACTGTCGTGCTGCTGATATGTTCAAGAGAAGTTGACCTCTGCGAAATATCAACCTCCCTCTGATAACTCACATAATCCTGATTCACAAACATATTATCCTCCTCTGTCTCGCGTCGATGATGTGGGAACACTATGGCCCACCTTCGATCAATGTCGCTTCCTGTCGACTTCAACTCATTATCCAGGAAGTTGACCTAGAGACTCCCTTCAGGTGCCTTGGAGCCTGCATGCCTCAATGGTAGGTTCTTCGTGTTCGACGTGAGGTTTTCATCATTGGCCTCCGATCGAATGATTCTATGGGTGTTTGACGCCGGCTCACTAATTCGCACACCGTAGATTGTACCTATAGTACCTTAAGGCCATTGTCATTATTGGTGGCACCTCTCACGTCTATTAACAGTTTTCATCATTGGCTGATAATCAGACGATGTTCCTGCATGTTCGACTTTGACTCCCATATTCGCATGCTTGAACTTGTACTTTGTTCGGGTCAAAATGGAGCGCAAGACCCTGGATTTTTTCTGTTGGGATCCAGGTTGCAATTTTGTGGATTATTATGATTATTACATGACTCATTCATTGGATGGCTGTGACCATGTCTGAGTCTATTTATCAATCCTCACTGGATGGCTGTGTCCATGCCTTGGATCTAGATTCTTATATACTCTGCTATGGATGGCTGCGCCCATACCACATATATCATATACTTGAGATATCAGTCGTACTTCTCCATGTAGGTTTTTCGGTGGCCGTGTTTTCGGTTGGACATGTTCTTGTAACGCATTTCACCTTTCTCTCTCTCAGGCGTCATGCTTTAGGGGGCATCTATTACACAACAATTTGTCACCGTCCCTGTTACCCCTTCTCCTGCATCTTGGAGGACTCATTCCAGGACCTATGAGAAGTGACATGACTTGCAAACACTTGCATTACATTCCCCTGAACATGAAGTTCATTTGCCCTGAAGACATCTCCTGCTAAAAACCCATAAAAATAGCCCTTTTTCCGTTGGCGCGGTTTCACAGTGCAGCACTCGCGCCAATGGGGGAAATCCTCCGAAGAGGGCGCGCCAGTTGGCACTCTTTCATAGAGTCGAACGCGCGCCAACCATAATCAGTGGTGTTTTTTAACAAAACAACATCGGAAGATTCATCCTAACCAACTCCTGGACTAAATCTATCTTGAGTTGGGTGGTTTGGCTTCGGATTTCCATAGAGGGGAAGTGGTTTGCCACCTCTCATGGAATCTTCTTTAGTGATAAAGCCAATCCCATGAATATTGTGGATGATCCCAACTCCCCTTCCTCCATCTATAAAAGCTTGTCCATTTTCCTTGGCAAGCTAGTTCTAGAGATGGAGAATTGTCAAGTTACCAAGAGCTTCATGCTACAAGAGCCTTCTTCATTCCCATAAGGCCAAATCTAAGTAAGGATATTCTTGTCCAATAATCAAGGAGAGAGAGGCTTGTTGCCATTCCCAACAAGCTTTGCAAGACATGTGCTGCTGATCACCTAGCCAAAGGATGATTTGACGTCAGAACTATGGTTGTATTCTTCTTTGTTTATCATTAATAAACGACTATTATAATGGTTCCACTCTTATTGTTATTTGTAATAATGATGAGTTATATCCTTTCTAATGGATATATAGTTGCATCTATTGGATTTTATGCTTGTGTTTGTGTCGTTCTTTGTATGTATAGGTGTCCATTCATGGATATCGTGGGGATCGTGATCTATTG
The DNA here is from genome assembly GCA_000404065.3 of Pinus taeda. NCBI lineage: Eukaryota > Viridiplantae > Streptophyta > Pinopsida > Pinales > Pinaceae > Pinus > Pinus taeda. The sequence continues at coordinate 26,702 of APFE031586798.1, read as the reverse complement.
GATCAAAGGAACGGGAGCGTCACCTCTTCTACAAGCACTAGCGTTGGAATCCAGGTAGGTCCTCATCATTGGTCTTTAATTTGCAATTAGGAACTTGCGTGGTAGCATTGTATGATTGTTGCTAGACCCGATCTGGGCTAGTAGGGATCGCCTCTATCCGCAAAGGGGATTTACCTCCTCAACAATGAGATGGCATATGAAGAAAATGCACATCAAAGATATTTCAGGAACATCTGATCCATCAAGGGAAGAAAATACTCATGGCATTAGAACATAAAAGATCTGAAGAATCCGATAGTGGAAATGTACAATCACTTCTTGCATAGATTAGAAGGACATAAATTCTCTTAAGCAATGTATATATCTCCCAAAGAGTCCTCAGCAAAAAGTCCATACAAATGAGGCATGAGGATATATTGATAGGGTAAGAGTGACTCTTGGCCTACCCTTGACTCTTGAACTTCGTCATGACCTTTCATCTACGAGATGACTTTTGGTATTCCACATGACATTTCATATTCACAAAAATGACTTTTGGTATTCTACATGACCTTTGATATTCACAAAGTGTTCTATGCTATTGTAGAAAATATGTCACAAGAAAGCTATCAATATAATTCAGTAATTTAATAATGGAAAGTTTTGGAATGTCAAGCTTGATTTGTTCCATCAAATATGTGTGCTATAGGTTGTATTCCACTGCAATGAGAGTAATCTATGGCTAGTCTTCATCACGTCTGTGTAGGCACACAAGTGCATCTAGGATGAGGGTGTTCCATTTGGCATGCACTTGATTGTTCAAGGTTACCCGTTTGGTGTAGAGCCTCACTAGTTCTACCACATAACACGTGATATTTTCTCTGGTGATTGGCATGTCTTTTGTATGGGCTTGTTGTTTATATGTCTCTACGAATGCCCATATTTCCTTGGAGATCTCATCCTTCTTCCTTACCTGTCTGACTTCCCCTATAGAGGGAACCTGTGTAGTTGGATCACTGATTCCAAGCCATTGAACGGATGACTATAGGATGCCAGTACCCTCTCCACATCTTTGGTCAACTTTTCTTTAGACTAAATTTTGATGTGGAGTTGGACCTTAGTATTCTGCATGATGATCCAATCCTTCTTAGGGACCACTGTCGGTGCTCCTAGGTACTTAACAAACCATTCATGTATCCTATCCAAAGCAGTCATAGCCTTCTTAAGCATGGCGACTCTTTATTTTGTGTGGGCTTGGATGGTCATCATGGGGGCTATTGTGTTGTGCAGTTTACACATCTCCTCATAGACTACTGCCATGTCCTCCTCTAGAGTCTCTGTTTCTACTTAAATTGCTGCTTGGAATTCTACTGCACTTGTGTGTGATAAACAAAGTGCAACATTATCTTCCTCCATCTTCCTTTTCTCTCGTTCCGCCATGGTGGCCCTTTGTTCAAATGCATAAAGCTTGTTCTGCAAATCCACAATTTGTTTGCTCATCCAGGCCATATTGTGTTAGGCAGAATATCCTTGGCCGCGGTTATTGATAAAGGCTCAGCTGGGTTCCTGTTGCAATATTTCTTCCTTTCTTATACAATATTGAGGTTTATTTCATTGAGAGTGAGTTTAGTGATATCTTGGACCTCGTCCTGATCCTCCGAGATATACTCGGTTGTTGGAGGGGAATTTCTCCGCTAGTGAGGGGAGTAGTAGGAGGTACATCTAATGGAGGAAGCTCACTTTGTCTCATGCCTAGGTAAGTTGTTTTACTAGTCTCCCCTTGTTCACTTTTCCTCGCTTCCTTCTCCTTGTTCCCCCTAAGCTGTTCTTTTTGTTTCCTTCTTTCTTCCTCTGCTAGTGCTCGTTGCCTCTCTAGCTCATCTTCCATTTTTTTTAGCTCTTGTTATAACCTCTTGTTCTCCTCTTGCCTTCTCTTCTCGACTTCTTCCTCCTGTGTTTTCTTCTCTTCCTCTTCCCGCACTCTTATTTCTTCTTCCTGATTTCTCTTCTCTGCCTCTTCTTGTGCTCTCCTTTCTTCTTCCTATTGCTTTTCCCACAACTGTTTTTCCTTTTCTTTCTCTTCCTGCCTTCTCTTTTTCTTGCTTTGGCCCTAATTGCTGGAATCTTGAGGTTGTTTTCTCTCTAGCTCCCTTTGCCTTTTATGCTCTCGCTTCCTCCTTTCCAAGTTGGCGTTCCTTTGTTCTAGCATAGAATCTTCCTCCTCATGGTTGCTCACGGTGTCTTCTATCTCTTTTCTTTTTCACTTCTTAGATTCCTCGATGCCTTTTGGTGCCTTGTGCTGCTTTTTCTTTATGGTGGAAGCTCTTCCTTTAAGGCTCATGTCTTCCTGGGAATCGTCCTAGAGCTCATATTCTATGGCCCGATGCTTACTTTGGCTGAGTTCCCTTGTAGCGTTATACCAGTTTTTATTCCCATCTTCAAGATCCTTTTTGGTATGAGAATAAGACCAACTTAATTTTTCCTTTTTACAATGGGTGGCCACAACTTTCTCAGTATCATATGTTCAGTAGTTGAGGGTCACAAAGTGGCTTCCCTTCGATGCCTCAGCCTCTGGCTCTACCTGTTTGAAATTTTCTACCACATATGCTCTGATGGTGAGAGGGAAGGCAGGCGAGGGTTCCTTTTTTCCTTTGTTCAATACCTTTGAAAAACCCTGCATCATTTGGTAGCAGATCTCTCGCAGGAGCATCTTGTCCATGACAAAATTGGGTAGGGTATGCAGAGGTTTGTGGGTACCGAACACTCTAGTGAATTTTCCTTCTTCAAAGGGAAACCAGTGCACTACCTTGATGACTATCTTCATATCCCTCTTAGACATGCATGGTGATTCTTCCCCAAATAGTAGCTGGTACAACGGGTTGATGAAAGTTTCAGAGATTATATATAAGATGCCTTTTGTAACTTGTGTCCCAAGAAACTTTGTAATGGTAGTGCACGGGCTAGATGGTGATGGGTCCTAGTTGCAGCTCCAGTTCCCAAAGTAGCATTTCGAGGAGACAATGTCGAGAAGGTATGAAGACATATAGAATTCTATAGGTTGTTCTGGTTGTGGGAGCTTGGAAGCAGCTATGTTCATTTTCAAGGATGAGGAGAGGATGCTTTCCCAATTAAAAATGGTTCTTTGGGTGGCAACAACATACATGAGGGGGACTTAGGTGCCATAAAAAACATCATAGTCTGGCTTTCCATAAAACCAACACATCATTGCAGAAATTAATTGATATACTTTGTGTAATCCCTCTGCATGTGAGCTTGATATGTCTTGACCCAAAAGTTTAATGGGTCTTGCCACCATTCCCTTAGGGTGTCCTCATTGGAGTCATGAACTTGGCGAGCCACCTGGTATTAAAAACCTCTTGTTTCTCGGGGAGTTTGTAGTAGGAGTTGATATCGGTCGGGGAGATAGCGGCTATGGGTGCCCGATCATGGCCCCTGATTATTCAGGACTCTGTTTTTGTGCATTGCAAGATCCATTATATAGTTTATGAACATGGGAAGGCCGGGGAGTGCATTGCTACCTTATGTAACCTTGACCTTTTGACATTGAGGTATACTTGAAAATCCTCCTGGGATTCCAGAATGTCTGATTTCACAAACTCTTCGTAAATGTTGTAACAGGAGAGCCTTGTGGTTTTGTTGATGTTGCAGGAAGTGTCCCTGAAGATGGGTGGCTCCTCGTCTTGGTCAGCCTCCCACGACCTGCTTCTTGAGCCCACGTGAGTAGCCTTAGTGGTAGGGGGAGCCATTTTGTCTTCAAAGGAAGAAATGGATATACACTCTAGATATACGTCACCTGGCATGTCAAAACAATAGTCCCATGATGAGATAGGCAACATGAAAATCAATTAAAACTATGAAACAAAAGGGTTTTAGTAGGTGGAAGGAGAGTCGCAGGGAAGGAAAGTAGCAAGGTCGCAGGTATAGAAATGTGATTAAGCAACTTCCTACATAGGTCACATATTGATAGGAGTTGTAAAGTCATAGGCCGGGGAGATGGTTCGCAAGTCCCAAGTCGCAATACGATGGGGGTTGCAAAGTCACAAGGTTGCAAGGTTGCAAGAAAAGGGATATCCCGGCCTCAAGACATGCGACTTAGGCTTTGAGAGGATCAGGGAAGACACTGAGTGACCTTAGGAGGCCAAGTTCTCATCCAGATGAGTAAATTCATGATTATTGGTGAAAACAAGAAGGTCTAAGTCGAGAAAAGGCTGATGTCTGGGTCTAAGAAGAGAGAAAGTAGCTAGGGCGACCATTTTAGGAAAATGATGTGGAAAAGATAAGTAAAATGAGCTAAACCCCAAGGAGAGAGGATGCCAGAGGTTGGTGGATGCAGACATAGACACCTAGAAAAAGATCATAATTGTTTGGAAGATGAACGGTTACCTACCCGAAGAAAGATGCATGCGCACCCAAGTCACAGATTTTCCTAGTTCTCTATGCGACCAAAGGAACAGTTACAAATGAGGTTAGTTGACCTTCCTTATATAGTTTTGGTCACACATGCAATGTCGCATGGGTCTGACATGCAACTTTGTGACCTATGCGACCTGGTAAGTCACAAAGTTGCAAGGGTCGCATAGTCGCATACATGTATGAGAGGGAACGGTGCGACCTTGCGACTTATGCGACCTTGTGACCTAGCAGGTCACAAAGTTGCAAGGGTCACATAGTCGCATCCATGTTTACATGAGTATAGTGCGACCTCGTGACCTATGTGACTTCTGTGACTTAGATGGTCGCAAGGAGGTACGAGAAGGAAGATGTGACCCTGCAACCTGTGAGACTTGTGAGTCGTAATGGTCGCATAAGTCCCAATGGTCGCTAGGTTTAGTTATAGTTGTGTTTCAACACAATGACCAACTGACTTAGGCAGGAACTAGTGGCTTAGCTTTACTTAGCAGAAAACCTAGACTTTTCCAAGGTTCTTTGAGATTGCTGAACTCTTTGAGTAGATCCTAGCGGTGCCGACGACTCCATTCGATACAGGGGGTCCAAAAATTTTAGGGTTCCCAGATTTTTAGAGGGGTTGTTGCAACAACTACAACAACATAACAAAAGTTAAGTTTAATTAACAATTTCACATCATAAATTATTCATTAAACAACCCCTGCAACATTATCCAGGCATCAAGCCATCACCATGCCATCAAGTTATTTGTTGCTCCTTTGACCCTTGTTCTAATACTCCTTTGCTTGTTGTTCCTATTCTTCTCCTTTTCTTATTGTTCCTATTCTACTCCTTTGCTTGTTGTTCCTATGTTTGCTGTACATTTTCCATCAATGGAAATATTTCCAACAACTTCTCTTCTTTTAATCCCTAGAATAATATATATAACGCTCAACAATTCCCTTAACAGTATTCTATTCCTCCTCTAGCATAGATTCCTTCACCTTGGAACCAATATTCTCCCTCTCCACCTTTCCAATACCCTCCATCTCAGTCATATCCTTGGACTCAGAATTGGAGAGCAAATTCCTTAGGTCCAGCGCCTCCTACAATGCTAATGAAACAATAACTACAACTACCACCTCTTCAAACACATGTTGCTACACCTTCTAGAACACCTCAATTACTTGTGCAACCTAAGCCTAACCCAAAAAATAAGGAAAACTATAACATTGAGGTCCCAAATACCTTTCAGACCTATTACATCACTCCTGTCAGATGTAATGAAATACATCTTTGGTTAGGGAAGGTGATTAACCCAAAACACTCTCCTATTATCACTGAGGAAGAGTGTCAGTCACCCAGAGAAGATACCACAGATCTTGAAGATGTTGTCACACTTATATCTGTTAACTCGAAAAGGACTATTGCACCTGTAATAGCCAATTTGATTAAATTTGATACACCTATAACAACTGAATCAACTATGATAGCTAAGGATCCTTAGTATCCACAAATATTAACTAAAGTTGGGATGAATTAACAACCAAAATCTGATTTCCTTAGGGAGTTAAAAAATTTACATAGCCTATTAAATATGTACCTATTTATGCAAAAAAAGTAAGAGATGTGTGTGTTAAAAAGCCTGGGAGGAAGCCTAAGGGCCCCACTACTATACATGTGATGGGAAAGTTGTCTGAATTGATGATTGATCAGCCTCTCTTAACCAAATATAATGATCTATGAAATCCTATGGTCACTGTTTACATTGATGACAATCCCATTACCAATACATTGATTGATTTAGGGGCAACCATTAATGTAATGACTAAGGATCTCTTCACCACCTTGGGGTTACACGGACTATGACACACACCTATGGTGTTGGAATTGGCAGAAAAGTCCCGTGTCAAACTTGAGGGAGTGTTAGAAAACGTAGTTATCATAGTGGATTCTTGGAGATATCCAACTGAAGTCCTCATTTTACAAAATAAATCAAACCTGGGGGGCATCATTTGATTCTAGGGAGGCCTTGGCTAGACAGTGCAGACACATTCATAGGATGCAGATCTATGTCTATGATAATTTTAGATGGCCAAGCCACAAAGGACCTTAGTCTCTACCCCCTAGGAAAACCAATTATGGATTTAGGAAACCCCTTGTGGGATGAATTCAAACCCAAATCTTATTACTCCCATCCACTTCTCACCCTCGAGAAAGTCCAGTACTTCAAGGATGTGACAAAATATGATATAAAAAATAGTTTTATTAGTAATTCACTTTCTATTGCTTCTATTGAGGACTCGAGGGAGTAAGATGTTGTACAAGATCTAAGCTTTGAACAGATGAAGACCACTCCAAACATCAACAATAGTCCAGTTGAAATAGAATGAGGTAAATATCTAAATGTCAGTACAAACCTCACTGTTGAGCAAAACAGATTGTTGTTACAGCTGCTACAGAAGTACAAAAAGGCATTTTCATGGGATTATATAGACATGAAAGGGATCCATCCTAGTCTGTGCACTCACCACATCTATATAAAGGATGATTTCAATCCTGTTAGACAACTGCAATGATGTATGAACCCTTCACTTAAGGTGGTAGTGAAAGAAGAACTATAGAACCTCCTGAATGCCAACTTCATTTATCCAATTTATGATACTCAATGGGTATCCCCACTCATCATCATCCCTAAAAAGAATGAAAAGTGGAGAGTCTATTTAGATTATAGAGAACTCAACAAAGCCACCCAAACAAACCATTTCCCTTTACCATTCATAAATTAGGTCCTTGATACCCTGTTTGTGAAGACTTTTTTTTTTCATTTTTGGATAGGTTTAGTGGTTACAACCAAATATAGATTGCCTCAAAAGATCAAGATAAAACAACCTTTACCTTCCCTTGGGGAGCCTTTGCATATAAGGTTGTTCCTTTTGGACTCTATAATGTGCCAACAACATTTCAAAGGCAAATATGGGGAATTTTCTCGGATCTGTTGAATGATTGTCTAGAAATATTCATGGATGACTTTGCACCTTACGGTGATTCCTTTGAAACAACATTGGTTAATTTAGAAAAAGTATTATAACGATGTGTGCAGATTAATGTTTCTTTGAGTACTATAAAATGTCGCATGATGATGAATGAAGGGATTGTACTGGGACATCTTATTTATGCTGACAGAATTAAAGTAGACCCTACTAAGATAGAGCTAATATTGAAAATCCAAATTCCTAGGACACAGAAAGAGGTATGTATTTTTTTGGGTCATGTAGGGTATTATAGGAGGTTTATAGAAAAAATCAAAGATTGCATCTCCTTTATTCTCCTTATGAGAGATGTGGAATTTTTATGGATAGGGAAGTGCGAGCATGCCTTTATGGAATTAAAGAACTATGTATCAACAACTCTTGTTTTGCAAGGATCAAACTGGAGTATGTTGTTTCACATAGCTATAGATGCATATGATAATGTTATGGGAGCTATATTGGGCCAACTGGAGGACAGAAAGTTGTATCCTATCTATTACATAAGCAAGAACTTGATTCTAGCTGAACTCAATTACACAATGATAGAAAAAGAGTTCCTTGCAATAGTGCATGTCATCAACAAATGCTGACACTACATCACATGATATCAAATTTTTGTACACACTAACCACTCTACCCCTTCACTTTTTAATGAATAAACCAGTCACTAATGGTGGGATTACATGGTGGTTATTGTTGATACGAGAATTTGATATAACAATCCTAGATAAACCTGGGAAGGATAATGTAGTGGTTGATTTTCTTTCTAGGCTAATTGTTTGTGATGTATGTATGCCTATTGAAGATTATTTTCCTGATGAATACCTTTTTTCTATTTCAACTCACTCACCATGGTATGCAGACATACATAATTATCTTGCTGCAAGAAGATTTCCACAATACCTATCCTCCAGAGAAAAGAAAATAATTGTCCAGCAAAGTGCTAGATATTCTTGGATTGAGGGAAATATCTATCACATTGGGCCAGATCATCAGATTAGGCATTGTGTGAGGGAGGATGAAATCTTTGATATCCTTAGAGCTTGTCACGAGGAACCTTGTGGAGGACACTTTGTAGATAAAAGGAAAGGATATAAGGTGCTCTTAACAAGATACTGTTGGCCCACAATATTTCAAGATGCTAAGAAATTCGTGAAGGGATGTGACAACTGCCAGAGAATGGGTCAGATGCTCTAGTCAGATGAGATTTCGTTACGACCTCAAATTGTTTTAGATCCATTTGAGAAATGGGCCTTGGATTTTGTAAGACCAATTAACCCTTCGTCCTAGCAAAATTCCTACATCCTAATCTATACAGGCTATGTCACAAAATGGGTTGAGGAAAAGGCATTGACCAGAGCCATAGAGTAGGCTGTTTTAGGCTTTGTGTTTGAAGAAATTTTTGTTCACTTTGAGATACCTAGAGAAATAGTGACAGATGGAGGTCCCCAATTCACATCTGATTTGATTTAGAAGCTAGTTTAAAAATACTAAATATTTCATAGGATTACTTCACCTTATCATCTACAAGTGAATGACCAGGTGAAGATAACCAACAAGGTTATTGAGGGGATTCTTACCAAGATTGTGGCCAACCATCAGAGGAATTGGGCTGATAAACTTCCAGAGGTGCTATGGGCATATATGACTACATGGAGGAATACTACAAGATTCTCACCATACGAGTTATTGTATGGTAAAAATCCTTTATTTCCCATAGAGTTCAAAATCAATCCATTAAGAGAAGCACTACAAGTGAACTTGGATATGGAAATAGCACAAAAGCAATGGTTAAATCTGCTCAATGAGCTAGATGAGAATAGGCTAGCTTCTATTCAACAAACATACATCATTCAACATTAAAGGACTAAGTGGCACAATAGATTCATTAAAAGGAAGAAGTTTCAAACAGGAGATTGGGCTCTATTATATGATTCGAGATTCAAGGATTTCAAGGGGAAGCTCTACATGAAGTGGATAGGTCCTTATGAAATTGACACAATCATTGACAATGGGACTATGGATTTAGTTACCATTGACAGTGCTAGGACACCATTACTCACTAATGGGCACCGTCTTTGACTATATCACAAACCTGCTTCAAAGGATTCATTCATCAACATTGTCACAGACTCTAACCTTCAGATTACAGGGGGCAGGGGAAAATTTCCCTACGTTGCCAAATTTTTAATTTTCTAGTTAATGTAATAGCTGAAAACGAATTTTTTTTGCAGCTGTTACACCCATTAAAAAAAAATGTAATAAAAAAATGTAAATAAGAATCTAACTGTGAAAATCCCTTAGAAGGGGCCCAGATAGACAAATTGTGATAGTTGAAAACCACCATGTGGTGGCTATTACACATTCTTTTCTTTCTATAACAACATCATTTATCTCATGCGCATCTTACAATATGTTTTTACAAGTTTTAGTCTTTTCTTATTCTTTTCAAATTTTTTGTAAGTATCTGTAAGAGAGTGTAAATAAGAATCTGCTAGCAATTGTATTTGTTGTTACATGTGTAACAATTGACAATTACCCTAGGCGAAATCATCTACCACAATAAATAGCATTCTTCAACATCTTGCTATAGGATTAATTGACACAACTAGCACGTCACTGTCGGAATTAATTATATTGTTGGTACCTTTTCACTAGTCCCTTTTCACCACATCACCTTAGGTATGTCACACAAAAGGCATATTTATTTTTCCTCTATTTAACATTTATGGCAATTAACATGAAACTTTCTTTGACATCCAAGGATGGCCATCACATTAAACTAAGAGGGAGGGTGAATCATTTTGCAATCTGTGATTTAAAACTAAAATTAAAAGCGAAAACACAATAATCATTATTAGACCTTGCAATTATTGTTATCTCTCTATGTCAATCATGCCAAGGAATAAATCACATTTAAGCCAAACCTCCATGATCTTGAATTAATAATGAGATCATAATGTGTGCAGTATGATCCCCCTTATCCAACATTCCTGCTTTTATTGCCTACCTCATTTCCCTGGTATCAACCTCAACGAAGCATTGCACCCTCAATTCAAAATTCTCATAGAAAGAACAAAGAAAACAGAGAGTGCAGTAACTAAAACAGAAATGGGAGGAGCAGGCATCCAGAATGAGCCCAATTCGACTAAAGCATTAGAAATTTTCCCTAAGGCGTGCCATATTTTTAAGGAAGCAGGATTGTTTGAGTTCTTTGAGCGACTTAAGGGATAAGAGGAGTTGGTCGCCATGGAATTTGCTAAAAAAATGAACAGAAACCAGACAAGGGTTAGGGGCTAAAGCTAGAAGTTATGGAAGAAGTAATTGCATGAGTAACATCATTGCAAGCTAGAGGAAAAAGGTGGTTTAACCGAAGGATTAATGATCCCTCCCTTAAGGTGGAATTCCTATGAGGAGAAGAGAAATTGGAGAAAAAAGGCATGGGAATTGATAGGTTATCACTCCCCTAGCCATGGGGAGATGTTTCCCAGTAAATCATCAAGTACATTACTTGTGAAGGAATTACAACAACCATGTTCAATTACCATTTTATGTTGTTAAACCACCTTCGACATAGGAAGCTGGTCAATCTTGCATATTTCCTTCTAGAAAAGATAAGGCACATTTCTGCTGCCATGAAGATTGCTGCACACCCAGAGAGTTTCGTTACCAACCATGACCTCATAAAGTTAATTGTGTTGGATGCATTGGAACACCAAGGCAGGAGCTAGGAGGATTGTATGAGTAGAAAGATGAGGACTTCCCATCGAAGGCAAGATGAAATCCCTGATGATGCTCCATGGGAAGCTAGGGAGGTTGAAGAAAAAGGGAAATATTCAAGAGGTAGGATTGAGAAAATATCATTGGAGAAGCCAATAGGTAGCGGGATATCGAAGAAGAGGGTGAAAATCAGCTCATAGTTAGAACCTTCACCTCCATCCAAAATGGAGACAAGCAAGCACAAGGACACAGGGAAACAGAAAGAAGGGGAACAGGCCCATCCGGAAGAGGTCCCTTTATCAGGTAAGGATGAGACCCAACTTTTGTTGCATAAAATTGAAAATTTAGAAAAAGAAAATGAAAGATTAAGGCAACAATTAGAGAGGACTAAAGGGGAAGCATGGGTCCTGGTCCAAGAAATCTTGGCAGAGGTTGTAGACAAAATGAGGGAAGAAACCACACCGAGTTCTATATGTGCAGCATGTGCGAGGGATCTAGCAATAGCCGTATACAAAGTTTGTGATGCAAACACTATTTTGAAGGAAACTCAAACCGAACCTTGGGAAGTTGTTACACGAGAACCCGTTAACCATGCTACTGTTACACAAGAACCAATGGCCAAAATAGAGCATTGCACAATAATTGACCTGGAAGTTGATACACAAGAACTTGTCAACAACCCTGTTGTTACACAAGAACCAACAGTAGAGGCAGAGGCTACTCAGGAAGAAAAAGAAGGAGCTGAACCATAAAAACCTACTAATGAAGCAACTAGTACACTGAAAGCGGTAGCTGAAGTAGAGCAGTTCAATCCTCGAGATGTTGTTACAACCCTAAGTGATATTGCATGTGAAGGAACATAGGGTCCTAAAGTAGGATGGTGTTTAGAGAAAATTTTATTGTTACCAAAATTGTAGAAATGGAAACATCTGGCACTCTCCTTACAGAAGGGAGTGATCTCGCTAGAAGAACGTCAGAAAGTTGTAGATTTGCTCAAGGAAAAGTGGGCCAAGAAGAAATCGACAGAATAATAGAAAATATGGGGAAAAAAGGAATCCATGAAGGAGAAGGGGAAGCAAATGCACCTGTTATAGCATCAAGGTCGGGATTTAACAAATGATAAACACAAGTTGCACGAACTCACCCTAAATCTATTAGGGTGTAGAAGGCCCTCTCCATCATACCTAGTCTTTCTATGGGAAATATTTTATTTGTTTCAAATGAAGACCATCTATAAAAATAGACCATATTTGGATAATTCTACCCGAACCTTTTTGGAAGTTTTATATGCTTGCAATTTTAATGACCAAAGCTTACTATGTGAGTTTTTTCTTCATAATATAATATGTAAGAATGCGAGTTTGCACATGGTTTCATTCATTTTATCCTACAGGGGGGACCTGTAGTTGCATTCTTTTATTTCTTTCAAGAGAAATCATATAGAATGGCACTTGGCCATGAAGTTAATGGACACCAACGAATAAATGATAGCATTCTGGATAAGGGTGGAACCAGGCATGGCTATAGATTTGAGGCGTGATTTTAACAGATTTCTGAGTACTCTGGTCGTCAAAGAGAAATAAGTTATCTACATAAGGAGAATCATGGGATTCTGCCTCAACCTCTTTGTACAACTAAAGGGTCAAGCACTAACATTGTTCCTTAAATGCATTGAGGCATGTAGCGTAGGTCTACAGGAGTGTGACCCTTTTGGCTTTCGAAACTTCATGGTTGTTGTTGCACGGGTCCCAGAGTATGCCCAAATTGTGAGATCATTGGGATCCTTTTGGATAGGGCTCCAGTTTAAATATCCTTTGATTTAGCTGCCAGTGGATGGGTATTAGCCCCATTATCAGTTGTGTGACTATGAGGAGGAATCCTAGCCACATCCATCGGTGGCCACTTAGGGCTACAAGTCCATTGATGAGGATACTATCGACGCTTACAACTTGACAGATCTACAATCGAGGTACAACAATAGTATCTGAGAATTTTACATGAGGACATGCAATTGCTTCAGTTGGGGGGAGATGTTGGGTGCAACTTTTGGGCATATTTTAGATACCTCTCTCCCCTAGTTTTGACCATTTTACCTTTGAACCCATGAGATTTATGTCCTAAATATCATTTTTCCTGGTTATAAGAAGAAACTCTTTTTGTGACATATTATTTTTCCATTTTTGTTAAATATGAATGAAGTGATATCCTTTTTATGGCTAACGAGGGTAAGTGTGGAAGAAATTGTTTTTCTCTTTTTTTTTCATGTGTTGCCCATGAATTCAAGGCCAAAGGTTGGACAATTGTGCTGTTAATTGACAAATATGTTTTGATGATTTTTTTTAAGAGACCATTGTTGTTACACCTCAAGTTGTTGTTACACCTCAATTTGTTATTACACCGCAAGATGTTGTTACACCACAACGATCAAAGATCGTGGATACTATTCCATGAGACAATTATCGAGAAGGATGAATTATCTGTGGGCGGTCAAGAAATCTAGGTGGTTATGATATTAGAAAATGATGTAACTTGAATAGGCCTTGTATTTGGAAACCAGTTGTAACAATTTATATTTTCTTTTAATATCGATCAACATGAGAATCCTAAGATTCTCATGACTGATTTGTTCCCTATTTTGGGCATGTAAACTTTATAAAAGGATTCAGTTCCATGGAAGGGACTTGGAAACATGAGATAGTACCGTCATTTTGATTCTGTAATTCACAACTATTTTAATACAAGAACATCGTTGGTTATGCTTTTACAGATTCTGTGTGGAATTCCTAACTAGCTTTTATTTCATCCCTATGCCCTGCTAGGGAGGAAGGACCCTCCTCTTTAGTGGAGATTGCAGTAGTAGTTGTAGAAAAAGATTAATTATTTATTTTTAGTTAGTGTGAAGTTATTTTTGTCACTGTATAATTCGCAGATCATATTTACTTCTGTTTTTCAGATTTATGATATGCTGTTACACATAATTCATTTAAGTTGTAATATTTGATCAACTGGTTCAGTCATTGATATTGTGTGTGGTGATCCTATTTCTTGGCAAAACATGAAGTGTGATTTCATTCCTATAGAATTCTTTTTGATTTCTGCATGATTGTTTAATTTATGTAATTAGTTTCAATGACATTTCTTTCAGTTCCTTATTTCTATCCTTTGTTGTTATGTATCAACATAGATAGTGCAAACACCTTTGAAATAAATAGACCTACCTTGGTTTACAATTCAATAGTTATGGTTCAGTCAATTAAACAGTGATTAAACTGACACAATAGGCTGAAGTGCCTCAAATAATTGACAAGTAACTAACTAGTGAGATGTTAAACCATAACGATCAAATAATGTAGGACAACTGTCATCAGATTCATTGATGGGAAAATGGTAAATTGAATGACAGTCATGATGATCAGATGGGATGATTAAAGAATTAGATTCTAAGATAATGGTTAGCAAAGGTAAATCAATTTGAATAGCTTTGTAAATTATCTAAACAATAGAACCAACTTCCTTTCATTTTGAATGTGACAAGCCATTTTCTTGTAACTTGTGACAAACTGTACAAGCATCATAATCATCAAAAGAATTTAAAGTGAATGCAATCACAACAAACACATGTGATTAGTCAAGACAGAGTGAATGAAGAATAATTTGATTCACACAACAAGTCATGCATTCACTAGTGCTGAAGATGATTTCAAGTCCGATGACGAAACATATTAACCATATAACATTCGCAACAAATACCAGGCGCTGAATATTCTCAAACAAATTTGATATACATGATTGCTTCAACTAAAGATGATTTTTGAAATTATTAACTTTACAGTTCCATGACTTTATGAGAGATAGACATTCCAAACCCAATTTCGATACAAGAGATTTGCATGAAGATGAATAAAATGAAGAAGATTCATGAAATAGATCAGACATAAAATCTTGAAAGCTCGAAAGACCACATCCAAAATACTAAACATATTTCAAGAAGGAATTTACATCTATTGAAACCATGCAAAGAGAAATATTTCATGAGATAAACTATATCTGACTTAGTTCAGGGACCTTACAAGAGTAATGAGATCCTGAAATTACCATCAACAGAAGTTGAAGTGCCTCGACTCCTTGACAAGTCTCAGAACTTTCAAGGATTGTAAAATCACATTTTGAATATTGAACTAGATCATGCATGGTGTGGTGATATCTACTACCACTAATTTCAATAATACCACTACTAACTAGATGGCAGCCATCTTTGTCACTGATTTGATCAAATTTACAACTTCAAAAACCATATTAATTAAGTCGAAAGATTCTTCTGAGTGAAAATCTGAAGGTGAATGAATGAGGGAAATTTCCTGAGCAAGTTGATTCAAAGAATTGTCTTTATGAAAAATAAGAGATGATGAGGGATGGAAAGGATACTCGATGATTTGATTTTTTTCTCTTTCATCATGAATATACTCACCAAATTGTGCCAATTGAGAAGTTAACTCATCGGATGAAGAACTTGAAGAGCATGGAGTGTCTCCATCACAAGTAGATGCATAACAAATAGTAGGGTACAAGGGATAGTGAGATGAAGAGGAGGTTTCGGTATGAATATCTCCTTTGAATAGATCAAATTCTAAATCTAAATATTCGAAATTAAAATCTTCTTGAGGAACCAGAAGATCAGTTGGTGAACTTGGTCATCCATCATCATATATATCGATAAAGTCATCCTCATAAAAATTATTGTTTCCCAAGACTTGAGATTGATTATGCAAACTGATCGCATTTGATTGACTACCAAGATTAGAAGATTCAATAATGGCCAAGAATGAGGAAACACCATCTTCACATGGAGGATTTTGAAAAAGAGAAGAAATATTGAAATAATCTCTACCTATGTAATGTGACTACCTTGAACCTGATCATAATTTGGACTAGCAACTTGAAAATCAAGAGAGTGTGAAAATCTAGCTGGTAGAGCATATTGATCAAGCGGATCATAGTACAAAGAGTCATGGCACATAGATGATAGAGGATAACATAAATATAAATCATATTCAATACTAGAGGTATGAGTGTTAATACAATTGTGAGGAATGGAAAAATTGGTTTTCACGATAGGCTTCAAGAGCCATTCTGGGATTTCCTCTATTGAATTTGAATCATGAAAAGTGCAAGGATGATGAGAAGATTGTTTCTGGGAAAACTAGTGTCTTGTCGAATGACTAGCCCTCTAGGTTTGGCAGCTACACTAGAAGCATTAGTTTAAAGCAATTCAATGATTTCTTCTATGTGTAACAGATAAGAGAAAGATAATGGAACCAACCTGGAACTTCCACTTATTCCCTTTCTTGATCTCTCTCCCCCTTGACAGAGTTGGAAACTCCTCCCCATACTTAACCCACTAGGAGAGTACTTGCACAAGTACAACAACAAAGAACTGTCAAAGCATCATGATCTATTGCAATATAAACGTTACAAAATCAGATATATAATGAACAAATGATAGCATTCACAAATGATAACATTCACAATTACACAATCATATGGAAGAAAACTTGAAGAACTTTATTAATGGAAGGGAGAATTACAACCAAGTTGTCTGATCTAGCATCATCCTCCTAGCTTCAATCCTTCTTCACCTCATGAAATAGCAAGATCACACCAATAATACAATGCTCCTTCCTCAATTACAAACTATCAACGCTTCCTTGCAATTCACAATATTCCATCCTCTGGATCTCTTAAATTGGAGATCCATTTATAGATGTGTGCAAGAGTGTGAGTCATCCGTGGGGTTTGATTAGTGTCATTCCACTTGTTACAATTGGTTCCACTTAGAGATTTCTCAGATCCCTTATTCATCCTAGGGTGAACTCATAGAGGCAAGTGGCACATGAGAAGTTTCTCAAATATTCCATGAGAAACCACCTAGCAAACTATCTCGGACATTTGTCCATCCTCGCCCATCGCACCCTATAGAAGGCCTAATCAATATGCATCGCACCCTGACAGTGTAGGACTTAGTATGCATTGCACCCTGCCAGTGGAGCAGTCAGTATGGTTTAATGCAGGTCATTTCTGGATGGTTTCTCAGGTGGAACTTTTGGGGAATGATGTATTCAGATGACTATGTTCCTTTAGGGCATGAAACAAATCTTTTAGGGGTTAATGAGCCGTATTTTATCAACATATAACTTTGGGGTTGATGTGCCCAAATATGTCTATAACAGTTTGCTACTAAAGCATGAAGTCATAAATATTGATGTCGGGTGAAATGCTTTATCATGAGGATCCGAAGTTTCGAACTGGAAGGTGACCTACATAAGTTACAATACAATACATTATCATAATATAATTTTTATAATCTAGCTGAGGGAGGCATTCCCATGCTCAGCTTTGTAAATTCATTTCATGTACATAGATGAGATAGTCATCTGCAGATGCAGACTGGTGATTCTTTAGATATAGAGCCATCATCCATGGTTAGGAGGGCCATCTGTGTAGAGCCTTTGTACATTTGATGTTTTTTATGTCCTTGAACATATCACAACCCAGATGGATGAAATTGATCCGGGGTCTTCAAACTCATTCAATATTCGCTCGATGTACAAGTCAATCCATGTGAAAAGATGTTCTGAAGTCGAACATTGAAAGACATCACCTGATTACCAGCCAATGATGTAAGCTGTTAACAGACGCAAGAGGAATCATCGATAATGATAATGACCCTCAATGTACTATAGTACAGTTCACGTGTTGAGAATATATGATCCGACATTGAACACCACGCAAAATATTTTGATCAAAGGGCATTGATGTCAACATATCGCTAGAAGTGAGAAACTTGCCATTGATGTATGCAAGCTTCAAAGCATTGAAAGGGTTGTTTCTAAGTCAACTTCTTGGACAATGATCTGATGTTGACAAGAATTGACTCATCGTAGGAGGGCCTTGATGTATCCCACATCTACGACAGGAAACGAAGAAAATGACTTCTGGAGGTGAAAATGGATTGACGACACAAGGTTCAGGAATGGCGGTCATGAAAAAAAGAAGGTTGGAGGTATTGCAGTGAATGAGACATTAACTGGATGGTGTTTTCTCAACTAAATGACTTCTCTTGAACATGTCGGAGAACACTAAGATGAATTGGTAGTGTTAACCCCAAAATATGGATGGTATGAAAGACCAATGGTGAGATGACCGATGAACGGAATAACCCAACCCAACTCAATAATGGTGATGAAATGAAAGTGGCATGTTCAAGAGTGACTTGCTACCATAAATTCTTCAAGTTTCTTCCCTTTTTCCCCAGTCATTGCTGACCAATACCTCTTTATTTGTGTCAAGCTTGAGGAGGATAACATATGCTTATTCTATAATTAACCTGTTGCTATGCTTTAAAGAGTTTAGCGACAGTGAAACTCGGTCTTGTCTAGATTGGATAAGTTTGTCGCTATTGTTTTAACGAGTTTAACTACAAGGATAAGTCGGTCCTTTTCATGTTTAGAGAGTTTGAAAGGGATGAAAAGAAAACTCCAAAAGTTATTTTTTGTAACATAATCCCTCAAGTATAAAAATGGATAAAATAATACAAAAGGGATGACTTTTCCGATCACTTTAACGAGCCGAAAAATATAAGTGCTCGACTTTTTCGTAAGATAATCCCTCGGGTCTGAAAAAGTATAAAATCATATAGGAGGGATGAAATTTCCAATTACTTTAATGAGTTGGGAAGGTCGATGCTCGACAATCTTTTCATATTTAACGAGTCTAAAAAGGGTTTAAAGGAGACTCGACTTTGAGGAATGAGTGGTGTTTAGTGTAGCCACTGGTTCCGGTGATTTTGGAACTTCTCAAAACATGGTGATTTCTATGAAGAGGTCGACTAATAAAACCACTCACCACAATTGTTCCTCAAAAAGGGTAAAATAACCAAGTGGAAGCGTATGATTGGCCGAAGAGATGGTGGTGATGAGATGCACACAGCCAAGGCTCAAAAGGTTGATAGAATGGCAATCACAAAGGTTAATTACTTGTAAATGGGTTAATTTTTTGACAAGCTTGAACCATGGGGGAACTATGCTTGGATTCGGTTTCATTTTTATACAAGCTCGAAATGAAAAACTATGCTTGACTTTAGTTTCATTTTTACACAAGCTCAAAACGAAGAAACTATGCTTGACTTCAGGTTTGCATGCCCCTAGCATGATAAAAGGGAGAGTCTCTTGTAACCGGATGGAAGTCACTGCGGTGAGGTAGAATTGTTTCGTCCAAAATAGACAAAACACCTCTTTGGCTTTGTCCAGAATAGACAAAGGTGAATGATGTGTCAAAGAAATCACATAACCGATAGGGAAACTTATCTTTACAACTAGGTGCATGCTCCCTAAGCTTCATTACACTCACCAAACTACTCATGGTTATCAGGTGGATGGAATGAAGGTTCAATTGATACCGTTGATGCAAATGGACCATTTAGGGATGATGATTGACTTGGAGCTATGCTTGGACTGGGGAATGAAAGCTGGTCAATGGTGACAATTTTGCCTTCATGCAGGAAATGCATCACTCAGAAGAGTGTTGAAACAATGGCTTCCATGTTATAAACATATTCACGCCCAAGAAGTAAATTGTAGTCCAAAGGTCCTAGGACTACCATCACGTTCAGATGAAAAATTTTCCCTCCCAAAGTAATTGGTAATTTAGGAAGGATCCCTAATAGTTGACTGGTTCCTTTGTTAAAGCCTAACAGATTTTGTGTAATAGATATAAGCGATGGTGAACCAAGAGCTTTCCAAACAGTTGAGGAAAGGATACTCACTGATGCACCTTCATCTATAATAGTTCCATACATGATCATTTTACAAACTTGTACTATGATTCGGAAAGGTACATAAGAAGGAAGGCAGGATCTTGCTAATCGATCCAATCAAAGGAAGTGACTAGACTACTTGGAGGGGGTACCAAATAAACAAGAGAATTAACCCTTTGAGTTATGAGAACTGGAGGGTTTTCCTCCCATCTATATGGAATAGGCGAATCGCCCCAAAGTTTGTTAGAATCCGAAGTAACAAAAAGAACTTGAACGATACCATTTGCACTCTCTTCGGGAAAGGTATGATTCGCTGAAGGTGAAATTGGGTCAATTATTACCTTGACCTATTGACTTTGGTTTGGTATAGACTCATAAGATTCACTTTCAAAGAGAGTGGTTTTGACCGACAGTTGATTTAAGTCAGTCATTTTTTTAACTAGTGAAGGACTTAGGGAGAGTTTCTTGTAACCAGATGGGAGTTGCTGCGGTGAAGCAGGATGGTTATCCAACACTCTTTTGGCTTCATCCAAAAAGGGATAAAGGTGAAGGGAATGGTTACCTTCACATAACCTACATGGAACCTTAAGTTTTCTCCTCTGTCCATGAACTTTACTACCACTAGTTGAAGGTGTGTTACCAACATGATCTCCAGAAGTTGATGACATGGGATGGTGTGAACGGGGAGAACATTCTTTCAAGATCCAAGGAAAGCAAGGACAATCTCGATGAAAATGGTCTCCCGTATAAATTATGCATGGAAATTTGGGTTTGGGAAGTTTAATGGACATATTTTCATTAGATGATGCATTCAAAGCAATGGTTTCTTAGTTGACCCTTTATTGAATTGGCTTCTTCTTCCTCTTCTCCTTCCCTTTCTTCTTCTTCTTAGCCACTTGGTTACTAGTATCACTACTTTCACCAAGCGAAGAGGAAGAAGGGGAGGGAAAAACAAACAAGGAAGAAGGCAAAGGGTTAATTTTAGGCTCAACATGAGGTGTACTCAATTGCGGAGAAATCACGGAATTTTGAACCACAGAGGTTGAAAACAGCCATACTAGCAGGCCAATGGTAATTCCCAGAAGGGACAATGTAGCCATATAAGGAGCACCAATATTTCCCCAAGAAGGAAAAGGACTAGGATTCCCCTCAAAAGGGATTCCTTGATCAGTGGACTCCAGATTCGTTGCCATATGTCTCAACCTAAGATCAACTAAGGAATAGAGATGTTATTCCAAATTCAATTAATTTTAGAGATGCTTGGACACAACTTTGCTTTTTCAGTTTTTAAGGGTCGAGAATTTTCTAAAGATGACTCTAGTCTTCTTCAATTTTTAATGAGCCTAAAAGGAGAAGTGCTCAGATGAACCTTTTCTATTAAAGAGTTGAAAAGGAATGGAAGTGACTACTCTGGAAAATATAGACAGAGGGATTATCAAACCAATCACAAAACTGCAATATACACCTTGGTGATAAATTAAAGAGAAATTACGAAGGACTTACGTACGACAATCAATTTTCCCAAATGTTGTGTTCAATGCATTGTGATCAATAAGGTGACAGACTCAACTTCCTATGGATAAAGGATATAAGCCTATTGTGGTCTCCCAATATATGCGCAATGGTACGAGGAGCACAAGTTCGTGCTAGCACTTGTCGTATCAATGAGGAGGAATCACCCAACCTTCAATGAAAATGATAGCCACTAGATTTAATGATGCTGGAATGCGTCTCTAGCCTAGACTTCTAGATATGTTGCATTAAGTTCCAAAGCGTTGTTAGGTTCATTGAAATTTATTTTAAAGTTGATCTTCTTTAGAGTTTTCCTTTCAATGATTCACTGCGTGATGATGATTTGAAATTCCTTAAATGAAATCTACAATGATAAACAATCTTTATTTATTTTGAGCAATGAAAATCCTAGCTACTAGTGAAAGAAAATTATAGTGCAAAGAGCAAAGAGAAAAGAGCACACACTAGTGCATCTTCCTTAATCATATTTTCACACACAAATCTACAACTGCTAAATGCAAATGCACGTATTCTTTTTCATTCTCCTTAATGTAAGAAAATGCCATAAAGGAAAACTAAATGCAGCAAAGATCTGAAATATTTCATTCAAAATGACATTTTCGACAATTTCTTCTTCAAAAGAGAAAGGAAGACTCCATGACACTTTTCAATTTTGAATTAAAAAAAATGCCTTCGACACTTAGAATATAAAAAAATCAAACCAAATACATGAAGAAAATTCCAATTGACTATCAAGGAAGGAAGAATCCACGACACTTCTCTTTTCGACACAAAATGACAATTACGACACTTTTTGCATCAAAGCGACAAATCGATTTAAACAAATTTTCGACAAAGGATTGTAAATGATGAAAAAATACACAAAATATTCACTAATCCTAATCTATTTGAGGCTGATTTATGTGATGCAAGTAGGCTTCATTAAGGAGGAACTGTTCATATGCTACAAAACAACTAAACAAAACTGAAAACAAGGTCAAAAACCCCCAATTTCTAGAATGGAAAATGAGTTTAGTCAATAATTGCACCTAGGCTTCACAGAAAAAGGGATGAATCGCACTTACCACACTCGGGAGGTATAATGCATACTAGGTTATAGTGGAAGACAGTGCGATGGTCCATGGAGCGTAACTGAAATGGGTTTTGGCTCAGATGTGTAGTTGTTTTCAATGAGTTAAGCTGAGCTTTGATGAACAATAAAGCGAAAAGTATAAAGGAATGTCTTGAGAGGTTACTGAGCTACCAAAAGTGTATCTAGAATGCTTATAAGTCAAATGTTTAATTCATAAAATAAACCACAGATTGATTGAAGCAACATTCAGCTACTATGCAATTGTAGAGCAAGAGAAGTTCGAAGGCTACGTGGCTGACTTTAGGCTCTGTCTATAGTTTATAAAACAAACAATAACAACAAACAAACATATGTTCTTCCCCAGTGGAGTCACCAATTTATTTATGGGAAAACTGGTGTCTTTTCGAACGACTAGCCCTCTAGGTTTGGCAGCTACCCTAGAAACAACAATTTAAAGCAATTCAACAATTTCTTCTGTGTAACAGATAAGAGAAAGATAATGGAACCAACCTGGAACTTCTGCTTAATCCCTTGCTTAATCTCTCTCCCCCTTGACAGTGCTTGTAACTCCTCCCCATAATTAACCTGCTTGGAGAGTACCTGCACAAGTACAACAACGAAGAACAGTTAAAGCATCGTGATCTAATACAACATAAACATTACAGAATCAGATTATAATGAAAAAATGATAGCATTCACAATTGCACAATCACATGGAAGAAAACTTGAAGAACTTTATTAATAGAAGGGAGAATTACAACCCAGTTGTCTGATCCAGCATCATCCTCCCAACTTCAATCCTTCTTCACCTCATGAAATAGCAAGATCACACCAACAATACAATGCTCCTTCCTCAATTACAAACTATTAACACTTCCTTGCAATTCACAATATTCCAGCCTCTAGATCTCTTGAATTGGAGATCCATTTATAGATGTGTGCAAGGGTGTGAGTCATCCATGGGGTTTGATTAGTTTCATTCCACTTATTACAATTGGTTCCACTTGGAGATTTCTCAAATCCCTTATTCATCCTAGGGTGAATACAGAGAGGCAAGTGGAACAGGAGAAGTTTCTAGAAGATTCTATGAGCAACCACCTAGAAAATTGTCTCAGACATTTTTCCATCCTCGCCCATCGCACCCTATAGAAGGCCTAATCCGTATGCATCACACCCTGGCAGTGTACCACTCAGTATGCATCTCATGCTGCTAGTGGAGCAATCAACATGGTTTAATTTATGCCATTTCTAGATGGTTTCTCAAGTGGAACTTTTGGGCAATGATGTATTCAGATGATTATGTTCCTTTAGGGCATGAAACAACTCTTTTAGGGGTTGATGAGCCCTAGTTTATCGACATTTACGTTTGGGGTTTGTTAGAAAATTATATATTATGAAGCAATGGAACACATAAAATATTGCAGAAATATAAACACATAAAACACATAAAATAAGAGAGACATAGATATACGTGGTTCACCCAGTTTGGGCTATGTCCACCCCGAACAACCAGCCCTTCCTTTCTATTATACAACAAAATTAATAGACACAATCTACAAAGGATTTGCTGTAATATCCTCTGTTTTCTCTCACAGTCTCACTTTTCTGCTTCTCGCTCAGAGAATACACATCTATTACATAGACTCAATACAATGCCCTCATACAAAGAGAGGGGTTGCCTTCTAGGGAAAAAAACCCTAAACTAAACATAAGTTCTACTATAAGATCATCCACCTAATGAATGGCCCAGATTGACTAGAAATTACTATACTTTTACAAGGAAATTTTACATCTGGTTTTAGCTTTGGTGGCATTGCCCTCGAACCCTTGCCGGGGGGGACAAATCCCCCCCCGCACCTCCCCGTGTGGAGGGGTGTACAAACTTCCTGGGGTATACATCTAGCTGAAACAAAGACCTCTAAACAATAATGCTCCATACTCAACAATCTCCCACTTGGATAATGATTGTAGCAACTCCACCAATGCTTCATTTTTTGGACAATGACTCCTCTTTGGACGTGGCTATTTATCATCTTCATCGTCATCCTTGAAGACCAATTGAAACTGAGCATATTCTTAGTTTCTCCCTGGTTACAACTTTTGTTAGCATATCTGCAGGATTCTGGCTAGTGTGTATCTTTTCCAGCTTCAACTCTCATCTTCCAACACTAATCATATGAAATGGTACATGAGATGTATGTGTTTAGTCCTGTAATGAAATGCTGAGTTCTTTGCAAGATGAATGGAACTTTGGCTATCACTATATAACGTGCCCATATCATGCTCCTTACCCAATCACCCATAAACCTTTGTAACCAAATCATTTCTTTACTAGCCTCTATAGTAGCAACATACTCTACTTCTATTGTTGAAAGTGCAACAACACTTTGGATTTTTGAAACCCAACTGACAGTTGTTCCACCAACAGTAAATACATATCTTGTAGTGCTTCTCTTGTTATCTTTGTCACCTACCATATCTACATCAACATATCACTGTATAGAAATGTTTGAACTACCAAAGCATAATGCTTGATTTGTGGTACCTTTCAAATATTTGAGAATCCATTTCACTGCCATCCAATGTTCCTTTCCTGGATTGTTCATGTACCTTCTTATAACTCCCATTGCATGTGAAATATCAAGCCTTGTGCAGACCATTGCATACATTAAGCTTCCAACTGTTGATGCATATGGAACTTTAGACATATAATCCATGTCTTCTTGGGCCTTTGGGAAAATTTCCTTACTAAGTTTGAAATGACTAGCAAAAAACGTACTAACTGGTTTTACATTGTGCATATTAAATATTTTCAACACCTTTTGTATGTACTCATTCTAAAACAATGTTAATTTATGATTTTTCCTATCTCTAGTTATTCTCATACCAAGGATTTGTTTTGCACCTCCCAAATCCTTCATTGCAAATGAATTTGCCAATTTTATTTTGAGCACATTTATTTCATTTTATACCCTGCAACAAGCATGTCATCTACATACAATAACAATATAATATAGCTGCCATCATTTTCTTTTTCAGAGAAACACAATGATCAGAGTGACATCTAGTATAACCTTGTTCAGACATAAACTTGTCAAATTTTAGATACCACTGCCTTGGAGCCTATTTTAAGCCATACAAGCTCTTCTTCAACCTGCACACTAATTTCTCCTTCCATTTCAATTCATATCCTTATGGCTGCTGCATATATCTCTTCCTCCAAATACCCATGGAGAAAGGCAGTATTTACATCTAACTGCTCAAGATGCAAATCTTCAACTGCTACTAGACTTAAAATAGTTATGATTGAAATCATTTTAACAACAGGAGAAAATATTTCATCAAAATCAATACCTTTCTTCTGTGCAAACCCCTTCACCACAAGTCTAGCTTTGTACCTCTGTTTTCCTCCATCTTTTTCCTTCAACTTGTAAACCCATTTATTCTTTAATGTAGTTTTTCCTACAGGAAACTTGACTAAGTCCCAAGTCTTGTTATGCATTAAGGAGTCCATCTCTTCTTCCATGGCTACATCCCACTTCTTCCTGCTTTCAACCTACATTGCTTATTCATAGCATTCGGGTTCACCAGAATCAATCAACAATAAATAATATAATTAAGGAGAGTATTGTTCAGGGGGTCTACTTATCCTGATAGATTTTCTAACACCACTTTCAGGTGTTTGGGATGCCTGTTGCTGTTTTGGTGGTTTATGTTGTTGTGGTTGTTGATTATTATTATTTTCAGGCACCTTTACTTTTTCAGTGATTTCATCAAGAACTACATATTCCTTGTTTTCTTTTTCCCGTTTCTTTTCTTGCAACTGATTCTTGTACAAGACCTTTTCATTGAATATTATATCTCCGCTCCTAATGATTTTGTGATTTTCATAATCATATAAGCGATAACCAAAATCATTAACACCATATCCAATAAAGGTACATTTGTTTGACTTTTCCTCAAGCTTTTTTCTATTTTCATTATCAATATGGACAAAGGCTTCATAACCAAAAGGCTTTAAAATAGAGTAGTTTACCTTTTTACCTGTCCATGCTTCCTCTGGAACACCATCATCCAAGGAACTTGAAGGCCCTCTATTTATTAGATAAACAACAATATCTACAACATCTACCCAAAACTATAAAGG
>APFE031586797.1:4773-17963 GCA_000404065.3 Pinus taeda | reverse complement strand
ATTTTACACCACTGTGTAAATATTTCATTTACATTCACTGCTGTGTGAAAACAAAACTTACAGAGATTTACTCATTTACCTTTTCACTGTTGTGTGAAACTATTCATGGTTTTGAAACCAAAACTGCCCCTGGTTTTCTTCATTCACTTCTCTGCCTTCTCCTGCACTACTGTGCAATTTTTTTCTTTTTACATTACCAAGACAAAATGGTTTTTTACTCTGCTGCATTTCATTCAAAAATGACATTACATTACAAACCAAAAATATTCACACACATTCATGTGTGTTCCCCTGGTTCTTCTTCGCTGGTCTTTTACAGGTGCTGCGGACCCTGTTTTCTATTTTCACCGTGTGTTTTCACATTTCACACATTGGATTAAAATCCCCAGTTTTTCATTGGTGCTGCTAGACCAATCTTCTTATCACCGCGATTTTCATAAAAAATACGACCAATCTTCTTATCACCGTGCGCGATTTTCATAAAAAATACTTTGGTGCTGCTGACCCCTGTTCCTTTTTATCGTGTGTTAATGCACACCTTCATTCCCCTGGTGCTGCGGACCCTTTGGGTTTTTTTTCATATGCAGTAACATTACATTGTTGCAATACCCGTGCATTTTTTTCATAACAAAAAGATGGGTCAATGTTTTTATTAAACATATATTAAAAAAATTACCCATACTCCCGTATAAAAATAAATGTTACGGCCTGTAAAAAAACTTAAATATCTTACCGAAGACATGTCATAATATTAATCATATGGTATGGGCCAGGTCCACGCTGTATTTAATTTCAATCAGGCCCGTATGTACTTTGGTGAGTGTAAACCACGGAGACCTTACCTGGAGATCGAACGGCGGACAGTCTTCACAGTTGATCGGACGCATATCAGATGGGGTAAGCTGACAATAGGTTACCTTCCGACGGATGTGACTTGCTGATGTCAGGCCAGCATCACTTGCTGACAGTTGTTAGCTCCCAATTGCATCGGAGCTCGTTGCACGGAAAATGCCTTGTGCCGAAGGGTGGTGCGATATGATCCCAGCGGTTTAGGTTTGCCCTGAGTGGTTTTTGCACTGCGGTTAACTGTTGACCGCGCGGTTTAGTTGCTGGCCTCCTGCGCGCACAGGGGAAATTACCCTGTCCAACAGCTATTTCTTCGAGAGCAAGAAAAAGTATAATCAAATACAGAGATATAGTAGAAGCTACCAAGAACTTCAGCGATGAATACCTCGTGGGGTCTGGCACATCAGGCATGGTATACAAGGTAGTTATTCGAGACAAAGCCCTTGCCGCCAAGTGCTTAAAAGTAGCACATCGTCGGCATGACGATAATCGATATCGCAGTCTGAGGAAGGAGATTGAAGTTTTGAAGAACGTCTGTCACAGAAACATTCTGCGTCTTCGGGACCTGATAACGACAACTGATGTAACAATTCTTCTGTGAGACTACATGGTTAATGGATCGCTGTGGGAATTTCTGGGCGGGGCATCGAAACCCAATCACAAGCTGTACTGGAGGAGCCGCTATAACATTGCCTTGGGCGTAGCAGAGGGACTCAAATATTTACATCACGACTGCGAACCTCCAATCATCCACTGCGACATAAAGTCTGCCAACATATTGCTGGACCATGAATATGTCGCCCACATCGCTGACTTTGGACTAGCCAAGATATTGAAAAGTCCATCCTTCAATTCATCACTAGATTCTGAATCGAGTTCTCTCTTTGGAGGGACTCATGGCTACATTGCTCCAGGTACTAAATCTCCATTCATTTCTCTCTCTTTAATAGAACTGAATCATGCCGATCAACTTATTCTTGTTATGAAGTCTAGTTGCTGAGATTATCCTATTCCTGCACCATGTCATGCTAATACCTAATGCTACGTGCAGAGTGTGGGTATGGCGTGAAAGCATCGACGAAGCAAGACGTGTATAGCTTCGGAGTAGTGTTATTAGAGCTGGTAAGCGGAAAGCGCCCCGTGCTAGAGGAGGACGATCAGAAATTTGTACATCTGCCAGCGTGGGTTGAGAGCATGACGAAAGAAGGAAAAATGGATGAAATAATTGATGAGGATTTGAGAAGGGGTGGTTTAACTTTACATAGTAATATGAAGGATGAAATAATGAAGATGATGGAGATTGCGTCAGTTTGCACTCGATCTGCTCACAGCCTCAGGCCATCTATGAACGTAGTTCTTGACATGCTTATTTCAGCCAACAGAGACCGGGTCATCGAGCTTTGAGTCAAAAATATTACTAGGGAGGACTGATTTTCTATTTCCAGAAAAATAATTTTCAGTCATTTACACTAGTTCTTGGAAGGACTTCCTATTTACTGAATTTGTGTTTATGCTTACGGTGACGTTGTCAAATTTTAAATTCTCGTTTTTACCATTTTGCTGTTAATAAGTATATCTTGAATTGTTTTTCGATGTGTGCCTTCTCAATGTTTAGATGGTGTCACAGGGGAAGTGATTAAATTTTAAGAGATATCATAGAAATGATGCGTTATTTTACCAACTTCATAAGATATGATAATTATATTGACGGGTGGTAATTAGAGTATTATGGTATAGGTGTTTCTTTATTGATTTTTTTGTAATTTTATTTCTTTAATTAAAGTTTTGATCTTATCATTGGGATTTAGTTAAAGATATTTGGTATATTTTCATCATTAGGTTGTTCATCAATTATTATTTTTTTTATGTTATTTAATTTAATTATAAATTTATCATAAAACTTGTTGATAGCCACTATCAATTTGATTGAAAAGGGAATGACAAAAGTGGATTCCCTGTTCTCCTGTCCTCGCTCTTTTTATAAAACATTCACAATTAGTAGTTGATGTGCAATTAAGAGTTAGCGATTTGCTATACTAGATATTTTATTTTCGGATTTTTGCTAAAATTTAATAATTTTTAGTTTTTTATATATTTTGAGGTTGGGAGTATATTTAAAACTGTTTGTTGCTGGTTAAAGGTTTGTTTTTTTAAAGGTAAGGAAATAATTTTGAGACCCAAGACTTATAAGTATATAATAAAAATAGAAACCTGTACCATGTAGATTACTGATGGATGGATAGTTTTAAGGGTTGGCTTTTTTTGAATAAACAGTTGTCTCATGCAGATTATTAATGGATAATTTTAAGTGGTGCCGTTTTTTTCTGTTTCATACAGATCACTAATAAATATTTTTTCAAATGATGTGGTTTTCTTTGAATAAATAATGATAAATCAATTTACATTCACATATAATAACCAATAATAACTATGACCACTACTATTAATTTGTAAAACTAAATTAATAAAATTTAAAATTTAATAATATTAAGTAATTAATTTAATCTAAATTATTATGAAATTCCATATATTGTTAGACTATTTTCTCTGCCAGAAATGTCCTTCCAGATTTCTGTAAGAAATTTGTTATAAAATTCCAGATATTGTTATAAAATTCGGTCCTAAAAATGTCCTTCCAGATTCCTGCCAGAAATGTGTCTGGGGAGAGAATTAGTCCGTCTCAGCCCATGTCATTGTGAATCATTTGGGTGGATCCTCTGAGAGGCCAAAGCTGCAAGAGAAAATCTCTGTGAAGATACCGCAATGAGAAAAGGATGTAAGAGGAAAAAAACTGCCGCGTTCGAGCTCAACACACATCTAAAGCCCCTTGAGATCTCCTTTACCTATGGTTCTTCGCCAAATTTCCGCCCTACAAAAGACCTAACGGTCAAAGAAAAGCTGTCTGAGCTACCAACATCCATGGATCCAAAATGTGTCTCCCTGAAAGTTTTGATGATCCATCCAATATCTGTTCTGGTAATAGAAATATGATTAACCGGTTTCAAGTGAGAAATCACATTCTAATGCATCGCTTGTTAAAATCTCTGGAAGGGTTATTTATATTTCACTAGTAAAAAAAAAGAAATAATATGAAAATAAGTTTTATCACAATTTTAATTTTAATTCTAATTTCTAAAATTTTAGTATTTAGAATAGATTTACAGTAATTTTATTAACAAACCTAAACTATAAAAATTGTTTATGACATTAACTAATGGATAAAAAGGTGGAAAAATTTGAGGTGAAATCTTGATTTGTGTTATTTAAACTTGTTTTTTTACTGTATATAGATTCAACACTCTGTAAAACCCTTACAGCACTTCCATTGCACAAGATTACCCATCAAACTTGTGATTTCATCAAATTCCTGCGAGATTTTAAAGAAATTACACTAAAAACACCTACCATAAAAATTTTCAAAAAAACACTTAGAAACAACTCCAATAGATAATACCTGTATTTGCCACTGCAGCGTCCCTTCTTTAAAGGCGGGATGAACATATTCTACGTTGAATGAATTCAGTGACTCAACAATCTGTTGGGGATTTTTCTCGTAAAATCCCAAAAACAAATAAACAAACTGAACACACTTCTTTAAAGGCAGGATGAACATATTCTACGTTGAATGAATTCAGTGACTCAACAATCTGTTGGGGATTTTTCTCGTAAAATCCCAAAAACAAATAAACAAACTGAACACAGAGACAATGCTCTGTTTTTCTCCAGGATCTTAGCACACGGAAGCTTGAAAATATTTCTGAGAACAGAGTATTACAAACCCATAAAAGCCTTTATATTCATTAATAAAAGACTGATACAAATTCACTTAGAGGGATTCACCAAAAGAAATTCAGAACAAAAGTTATTCTGTCTCCTCTTGAGATTTTACGTTGTGTGAAAATCTTATTTACATTTACTACTGTAAAACAAACTTTTACATATACTGCTGTAAAAATAAAAATCACATTATTCACTTTGCATATTACAAAACTTCATCTTAGTTTTTCTTTGCCTTCACTCTCGCACTTCTGTGCAAACTTCAGTTCATTTCAGAAGTCCATTGTTACATTCACACTGTTGTGTGTGTTTTTCCGGTGCACACTACTTCCTTGTTTTTCTATATTCACATCAGTTCATTTCAGAAGTCCATTGTTACATTCACACTGTTGTGTGTGTTTTTCCCTGCACACTGCTTCCCCTGTTTTTCTATATTCACATCTTCGCACTGCTGTGCGTTTTATTCCCAAAAATACAATTGACCAAAAAAACATTACAATGGGTTTTACTTGTTCAATAAAACAAAAACTTACACCCGTGAATTTAAAATAATAAAATTAAAAACTATATGATATGCCCATACCTATTATAAATTCGCCATACCTCCGTAAGAAATAAAAAAATTAAAATTAAAATCTTTTACCAAAACTCTACGAACCCATTTAAATTACCTTTATGTTTCATTGGAGGTCAAACTCAAAGCTTTTAGAGCACGTCAAATTCATTTGTTGGCAGCTTGATTGCAATCGAGGGTGGATAACGATGAACTCAATCAGACGGTTCAAAACAATATTGGGAGACCCTTTGTTACCGAATTTTACGTCCCGATGGAAAGTGGTTTTGAAGACGTACATTTGGACACGCGTAAAAATCTTATTGCATGGGGCACATTTGTACGAAAACCACTTGCTGAGCAAAAGCGGTCCGATGAGCTTTGATGGTTTCGGGAATGGTTTTTGAAGTTGTCGTTTTAATGCTGTTGCACGGCAAGTTGAAATTAATATTTCAACACTCCCCTTTAATTTCAACTGCTGGGCATTCAGTCATACCAAGACACTTTCTCAAAAATTCGAAACTTTTCTGATCCAATGGCTTTGTCAAAATGTCTGCAACCTGTTCCTGAGTCCTGCAATGTTCTAAGACAATTTCTCCATTGCTTACCAATTCCCTGATGTAGTGAAACCTTGTGTCAATGTGTTTCGTTCTCTTATGAAACACTGAATTCTTTGATAATGCAATAGCAGAGCTATTGTCACAAAAAATCACCGTCGCTTTTGCCTGCTCCTGGCCTAAGCTTCTCAACATCCTTCTCATCCAAACTGCTTGACATGCTGCTGTGGTAGCTGCCACATATTCTGCCTCTGCTATAGACAACGCCACGATAGGCTGTTTCTTAGAAGCCCATGAAATGGCTCCTGAACCCATGTGAAAAACATAACCGGAAGTGCTTTTGCGATCATCTACACTTCCAGCCCAATCACTATGAGTTTATCCAACTAAATTTGAACATTCTGAGGTAGTATATAAAATCTCAAGTCTTTTAGTACCTTTGACATACCTCAAAATTCTTTTTGCTGCCTGCCAATGTGCTTCCTTTGGCCTCTCCATGAATCTAGAAATTATACTAACAACAAACATTATGTCAGGTCTAGTTGCAGTTAAATACATTAGGCTGCCCACTATACTCTTGTACAAACTAGGATCAAAATCCTTACTGCTGTCCTCTTTGCTGAGTTTTAATCCCATTACTGTGGGAGTGATCGCTTCCTTGCACTATTGCATATTAAATCTGCCCAACACTTCATTTACATATTTTGCTTGTGAGATGAAAATTCCATTTTCACTTTGATCTACTTCAATTCCTAAGAAGTATCTCAGGAAACCCATGTTAGTCATTTCAAATTCCTCTTTCATGACAAATCTGAAATTTTCAATGAGATAGTCATTATTACTTGTAAAAATAACATCATCAACATATGACACAACAATTAGAAATTTACCTTCCTTTTCTTCGATGTAGAGGGTGGGTTCTCCTTCACATTTCTCAAATCATTTTTCCAGTAGATATTAATCTATCCTATTGTACCATGCTCTTGGCGCTTGCTTCAGCCCATAAAAAGCTTTCTTCAATCTGCACACTTTGTGCTCTTGGCCTTTCTTCTCATAGCCTAGAGGTTGCTCAATATAAACCTCTTCCATTAACACTCCATTTAGAAATGCTGACTTCATGTCCATTTGGTAAACTTTCCACTTGTTTTGTGCTGCTATGGACAACACTGCTCTCACGGTTTCCATTCTTGCAACCGATGCGAAAGTTTCCTCATAATTTCTCCCATACTGCTGCTTGTATCCCTTGACAACCAACCTTGCCTTGTGTCTTTCAATTTTGCCTTCAGCATTTCACTTGGTCTTATAAACCCATTTGACTCCAATGACTTCTTTTCCTTTTGGTAGTTCAACCAAATCCCATGTCTTGTTTTTTTCTATGGCATTCATCTCCTCATCCATAGCTTCTATCCATTTCCTATATTTAATTGCATCTTCGAAATGAATAGGGTCATCAAC
This sequence comes from Pinus taeda, assembly GCA_000404065.3. Lineage (NCBI taxonomy): Eukaryota > Viridiplantae > Streptophyta > Pinopsida > Pinales > Pinaceae > Pinus > Pinus taeda. Next base: position 10,775 of record APFE031586797.1, on the reverse strand, counting down.
ATGACAATACAAGACAAAAAAGGAATTCATTCCTTCATCATAAATGTCACTTAAGTTTCTAAACTTTTTACCTCTTTCATTTGGTGTGCAAGTGCTTGAAGAAGCACTTGAATTTCCTCCTTGTGGTGTGCTTGTAGAAGCACTTCCATTTCTCCTCAAGGGTGTTGCTTGCTGCCCTTGTGTTGGTGTTGTTGTTTGGGGATGTTTTTCAGCCATCTCCTCATCATCTTCATCATGAGACAAGCAATTTTTAACATTCACTGTTTTCTCTATGCTTCCATCCCAAGCTTCCTCCTCAATTAACTTAACATCTCTGCTCACAAAAAACTTCTTGGTAGATGGGATATACATCCTGTAAGCTTTGGATTCCTCACTATATCCAATGAAAATACATTTCTCCCCTTTTTTGTCCAACTTCTTCCTTAGTTGATCTGGAATGTGTGCATAAGCCACACATCCAAAAACTTTCATGTGGGTGACTCCTTGCTTTCTCCCACTCCATGCTTCTTTCGGCACTCTATTCATGACTGCTTTTGTTGGACACCTGTTCAGAATATATGCTGCACAATTTACAGCTTCAACCCAATAATCATTTGGTAAATGCTTTGCCTTCAACATGCTCCTTGCCATATCCATAATGGTCCTATTCTTTCTTTCAACAACTCCATTTTGCTGCGGAGTGTACCTTGCTGTAAATTGCTTATGTATTCCATTTTCTCTGCAAAACTGTAGGAATTCCTTGGAGATATACTCACCTCCTCTATCTGTTCTTAAAACTTTGATACACAACCCACTTTGATTTTCCACAAGTGCTTTGAAATTTCGCAATTTTTCAAACACTTCACTTTTATTCTTCAAGAAATAAACCCAAGTTTTTATGGTGAAATCATCTATGAATGTTAGAAAATATTGGTTGCCTGCTAGTGATGGAGTTTGCATTGGTCCACATAAATCTGAGTGGACAATCTCTAAAGGTGCCTTTGCCCTTATGCTTTTCCCTAAAGGAAAAATTTCTCTGTGTTGCTTCCCCAAAATGCAACCTTCACAAAGGCTGTCAGGTTTCTCTATCAATGGTAATCCTCTTACCATTCCTTTTCTGCTCAGCAAGTTAAGACCGCCAAAGTTGAGATGTCCAAATCTCAAATGCCACAACTAAATTTCATCCTTTGGTACGCTTTGGAAAGCCTCTTGGGTAACTGTTGCAATTACTTCTTTGTTTTTCAAATCTGCTCTAATTCTAAGAGGGAACATTATGTTCCTTGTCATCTTCACTTCAGCAATACATCTTTTGCTGGGTGCTCTGTCCATGATGGTGCATACATCATTCTCGAAGAAAACATTGTAACGCTTTTGAACAAGCTGTCAAATACTCAAGAGGTTACATCTCATTCCAGGGACATAGTAGACATCTGCTATGGTTTTCTTTTCACCCTTCTTTGTAAATATTTTGACTTCTCCTTTTCCCATAACATAAATTTTGCTATCAGTCCCAAGTGTCATTTCTGATTTCACATTTTGATCTAAAGTAGAAAACAGGGCTATGTTTCCCATCATATGGTTGCTGCAACCTGAGTCTAAAAACCATATGTCTTCACTATTTGTTTCAGCCATGTTACAAGCTAACAACACACTATCTTGACTAATGTTTTATCTAGTGACATTGGCATTTGGTCTATTACACATATCATGCTGCTTCTTCCTACATTCATTGGCATAATGCCCATATTTTTTACAGTAATAACATTGGACATTGGATTTTTCATACCTTTGTCCTTGAGCATGATGTTTTCCTCTTTGTTGGTTGTTGCCTTGGCCTTGATTCTGATTCGGATTGCTGCCTCTTCCTTGAGCATTTGTTGGGCTGTTCCTTCCACCTCTGTTTTGGCTTCTGCCTCTTCCTCTCTTGTTTCCTCTGCCTTGACCTCTTCCTCTTCCAAAGGACATCTAGGTCTTGAAGGCTTGCTCTAGAGATGAGTTTTCATTTCTACTCAACCTCTGCTCATGTGATATCAGTGATGCATGAAGTTCATCAACTCAAAAGTTTGAGAGATCCTTTGTCTCTTCTATGGTGGTGACAATCACATCAAACTTTGAGGGTAGGACCCTCAATAGTTTCTCCACAATCCTCCTTTCTTAGGGAACTTCTCCATGAGTCCTCATTTGTGTGACCAAACCAATAACATGTGTGAAGAATGAGTCAATATTGTCTGACTCTTTCATGTTTAGATTCTGAAAATCTCTCCTCGTCAACTGTAGTTTTGCTGTCTTCACTTTCTCCATGCCTTGATAGGATGTTCTGAGAGTTTGCCATGCTTCTTTCGATGTCTTAGCTGCTGCTATCCTTGGAAACACACTCTGGTCCACTGCTTGATACAAAAATACAAGGGCTTTTGAGTCCTTCTTCCTATTACTCTTCAGCAGATCTTTCTCTGCCTAAGTTAATCTGTTAAACTCATTTTCATCTGCTGGTTCTTCAAAACCATCTTGAACTAATTCCCATAAATCTTGACAGGCAAACAGGGCTCTCATGGTTATTTCCAAATAGTGATAGTTTTTCCCATTGAACTGTGGGAGTTGAGGATTAAACATACCCATGCTGGTGCTGGTGCTAGCCATTCTAGCACTCTAAACTATGATTCAAATAACTGACTGTGTTCTGTTTTTTTTTTTTTTTTTTTTTTTTAAATACTCATTGTTTCTTCAGCAGTAACACAAGAAACTAATTTGAGAAATACCTGGATCCTTTTCACTGAGTCTTCACTTTGCTGGAGAAGTTGTTGCAGCAAGAAACTCCTTCCTTCAGCTTCTTTGACACCTTCAAAGAGCCTGAACCTTGCTCTGATACCACTGTTGGGGATTTTTGTGTCAAAATCCCCAAAACACAACATAAACTGCACACAGAGACAATGCTCTGTTTTTCTCCAGGATCTTTAACACAGGGAAGCTTAAAATATTTCTGAGCAGAGCATTACATACACCCACAATATCTTTGTATTCATTAAAACGAAATTCCTGATACAAGATTCATCCTCTTTCACTTGGAGGGATTCACGAAAACATTTTTAACAAAATTACTCTATCTCCTTTATAACAAAATTTACACAGCTGTGTGTAAATTTTGTTTACATTTACTACTGTAAAATACTTTTGCATATACTGTTGTAAAAAATAAAAATCACATTATGTACTTTGCATATTACAAAACTTCCAGCACTCAAGTCATTACATTACAATACATATGATTTACATCGAATTTGTTTTTGGACTGCTGTCCATTCTTTTCTTACCATACGAAATCAACACATAAAAAAAACTTTCACGCTGGTCACCCTGTTCTCTCTACTCGCACTGTTGTGCGTTCATTTCACACTACATTACAAAATATTCATATTCATTTTTCTTTTCCTTCACCCTCGCACTGCTGTGCAAACTTCGGTTTTTTTTCATCTCACAAATCAACATAACAAAAAGACATATCATATATATTTCATATGTGTTAAGAAATGACTACCAAAGCAAACATTATTATTTTACGTGCTGTAAAAAAAATAAAAAAAAACTTAAAGGCTTCTACCAACTATCTACGACCAAGAGGAATTCATTAAATGCCTTAATGAAAAATCGGCGGTCAACTAAAACTTTGTATTACTCCACGCAATCTCCATGCCCTGCAGAGCGTACTTGAAAGTTTATCAAAAACTATTTATAATGTTATCGGGTCGCAACATAACTCATGGTAAAGCCTACCCCTTTGTTATCGCCAATAGCGATACGCTGATAGCGATATCGGTGATCGCTCATCGCAAACATAAAAGCCCTAATTTCTTTGATAATACCGATGTGATAATGTTGTGGACCCGATAATCTATCAAAAGGAATTAATATCATCGTTGGGTTCGGTACATCGGCGATATCTTGTCGGCGATGTTTCCATGCTGCTGCACGGCTCAACCGTTGCGCAGTTGAAATTACATTTTCAACATGAAGCAAATTGCATTTCAGAGTTCTGTTTGTCATCACTTGGATTTCCAGCGTTTGATTTGGTTTCCCAATTACACCGAATAGTTCTACTCCCAAGAGTTTTTCCTGTCATCTGGTTTATAGCATTATCAGCATCCTACTGATTCCTAAAAGAAACAAAACCAAATCCCTTGATCTGCCAGACTTTCGATCCCACATAACCCTTGCATCTGAACAAGTTGGATATATAGAAAAGGTAGCAAAGAGAGATGCATCCGTAACCTCTGGGCTGAGATCACCAACAAAAATACTGTAGTGACCGGTCGTGTCTTCCCTTTGCTCGCTTGCATAAGCCCAGTTGACTTTAATGGGCTGATCAATATTTGTCTTCCATTAAGAGTTAAAATGGAGTTTGCTGTTGATCTATGGTCGCAGTAGTCCACAAACCCATAGGATGACTTCTCTTTCTTGATAAGCTTGCATCCCTCCAGTGGGCCAATACCAGCAAACACCTCTGCAAGAAGGCTTTCTGTGACATGTACACTGATGTTACCCACATATACACTGCGGCATGCACTTGAATCAAACCCGGGTGGCAGATTTCCACTTCGAATTGGCTCAATCTTGGACAACGGCTCCAACAGGCCAGCATGATAGAGAGACTGTTGTTGTTGAAGCATAGCCTGCTGCATTAATTGCTGCTGCTGCTTCAGCCTCTGCTGCAATTGTTGGTCCGACTAAACAACATCGGCTTGCTGATAGGCAATCTGCTGCTAAATGAAAAATCTCCTATTAGCCTAATCAGGTCATTTTGAACTATTTGTTATAGTGAAATCCCTTAAATTGATTAAAAAATGGATTGTTGATTGTTGAACGTGGAGCTCACTAATTAGACAGAAGAAATGAACCTGGAGTCCTTTACATAGATTCAAAAAATCCACCAATGTGGAGGCTTTTAAGTAGATGAAAAAACAGTACACAAATTATGGAAAAAAAAAAACTCTCATACAGAATATATAAGTAAGAACAATTTACAGGTTATATAAGTAAGAACCATTTTCAATGATAGAAACATAAGAAACATTAAATACTAAAATTATTAAATTTTCAAGAATTCCTCAGCAAAGAAAAACAACGACGAAGTAAAGAGCTTCTTTAATGATAAAACATATCATATCTTAAATAATAAATAATGTTTTTTTTTTTTCAAATTTTATGTAATTTTAGACAAAGTAGTTAATATGATGTAGTAATGTTTTTCCAAATTTCAAGCATTATTAAGATCCCACCACCTTTTTTCCCGATATTTCCATCACATTGTTCCATCTTGTTGAAGCACCGAAAATCGGGTCGACAACAAGGGGGATACCCACGCGGTCCGGACCTTGGTTGGCAGCTCCTTATCCATTTGGTATAGCAGGTCCGACTGGGGATAATGGGACCAGTTTCCCAATCTAAGGGTGTGTGTGTGTGTGTGTAGAGTTGAATGATGCTGATCTAAGAGTACTTTAAAGTTAATTTAATTCAGATTCTTAAACTAACTCTATGCTATTGTAATCTAATGAGAAACAACACATCTAATCTACGCTAACCCGGGGTGTACATATTCTATTATGCGATCTAAAGAGATTTCAAACAGTAACTGGTAATAAAGATCATTCAACTATCATAAGAATAGAAATCAATTAAGATAAACCACTTTGCATAAGAAGTTAGGAAAAACAGTTGTGAACAACATATCACATAACAAGTTATTCATATATTAGACATAAATAAATGACTCCACCATATAGAAGTGCCAAATGGTAACTCATACATTCATGCAATAACATATAAACAACTGAAAAATGTATATCACTTAAAGAATATAAGCAGAAATGGCCAAGAGATAAAAGTACCATTTATGAATAATCCTACTCACAAAGTTCAAGCAAAAACGATTTATCTCTACTTGTTCTAACATATACTAAGAGTACAAAAGTGCAACATCAGTAGCAGACATCAAATGCAAACATTAATAAATCTCGATCCATCCATTCATC
>APFE031586788.1:238701-248714 GCA_000404065.3 Pinus taeda | reverse complement strand
AGTACGCAGGCACACCGTACAAAAGGTGCGGACACGCAGGCATGTCTTATATAAAGTGTGTACATACCCGCAGGTTACCCATTCATGAGGTGCATACCCCCAGTTCACTCACTTCAAGGCAGAAAAGTGCGCTCACGTGGGGTTTATTATGTTTGGACCATGGTATTTAGCCCGCCATTCTGGATTCTATTGTTTTGGCCCGTGGTATTCTTTTATATTATTATTATTATTGAGCCCCATGATCCATGATTTTAGGAAGATCTTGCTTATATAAGAGGAAGGAGATTAGTTGGCTAGGGTATGCTTTTGGGTTGAATATCTTAAGAAGCTAGATCTGAAATTCTAGTGATGGGTTATGAGAGATAGCTAGATCTAAATCAAGGAGAAACATGAGAACTACAAGTCGGATCTATTAATGGGTTGAAATCTCCTTGGTGCCTATTCAGATCTGTAGATCTGATAGTTTGGGTTATTCTTGAAGTCTTGAAATTATCTATAGCTGCAGGTACGAAGGTGTAGTGAAAGAAAAGCGCGGAGATACGCAGGCGCAGAAGTGCTGCAGGTGCGGAGGTCCACAGCGCCACAGAAGGCGCAACTGCAGAGGTGCACGGCGCCATAGAAGGCGTAGCTGCGGAGGTGCACGGTGCCACAGAAGGCGCAGCTGCGGAGGTGCGCGGCGCCACAGAAGGCACAGCTGCGGAGGTGCGCAGCGCCACAGAAGGCGCAGTGCGGAGGTGTGCGGCACCACAGAAGGCGCAGGTGCGGAGGTGCGCGGCGCCACAGAAGGCGTAGGTGCGGAGGTCCTTGGCGCAACAGAAGAACAGTGCGTACTTGTACGCATGCATTACATGGGTGAAGTTGCGTACTTCTCTTGGAATCAATTTAGCTGTCCATGTTTATCCTTGCTGTATTCTGGGTGTTGAAGTGCTGTCTGGTTTCTGGTATTATGATCTGATAACAGCAGTCTGAGAAGTGATTGATTATGTTCTTAATGACTCATCTTTATGTTATCTGATGGACTAGATCTGATTGATGACTCTCATTGTATATGTATTGATCTAGTGATTGGGTGATTCAGAAAGTTGTTTGATTATGAGCTTCAATGTTGTTGTTGGGTCCAGTATGAAAATTGGATGAAATGTGGCCTTTCAGATTATGTGTTATGGTACCTGGAGGAAAGAAGATTGTAGGTCATCACCTACGTACTAGTATCTAAGCTAGTACAAGAGCTAAAGGAAATCTTTGGAGCATTGTAGCAGGTAGCAGCCTGCGTACTAGTAAATGGATCGGCTAGTACAAGAGCAAAGGGGGTTGTAGCTCCCGTACTGGTATAAGACTGCACCAGTACAAATATTGTAAAAGGATTTTCTTATTAAGAAGAAGATTGAGATGACTTGCAGCAGGTGGTTTTCTCCCGCATTGGGTTTCCACCTTATATCATGGTGTTCATGTGTGTGCCTTATGTGTGATGATCTATTCTATGTTACTACATCTGTTAACTGATAATATGATTGATAATGTTCTAATGCACTCATCTAACTGAATCATAAGAAGTTTTGGAAGTAGCATATATGAATCTGAATATGGAATTGAAAAAGTTTTATTGATGTGATAATACTGATTCACCCCCCCCTCTCAGTATTATTTCCAACATAATGTTGAACTTGTTTCAAGTGCTAATGGACGAAGCAACATTGTTGTATATCAGTACACTAACTGGGCCAATCTTGAAGATGAAATGGTCTTTGTTCTAAGAGATAAAAGGAATTATAGTGAGAAAAATATTTTTGAAAAGGTCTTGTTTTATCCAAGAAGTCAGCACATTGTTGTTAAAATTGATGGGTGCCAACCTACTATTCCTTATTTTGTGGGGTTCCTAGGAAAGTGAATTCAAGGTCAGTGCTACCAAAAATCCCAGGTGTTGACATTAAAATAATTGCTCAAAATGACAGTAGCAATGGTCTTCTAAAAAAGGGTGACTTGGTTCTTCAAACTTTGACAAGATCAGATGGTTTGTTTTTGGGTGGTCCTTTGTATGATGATACTAAGTACTATGTTGAAGCTTCCAAGGGATATAATTTAAAAGCACTTGCATAGAACCCCTTTTGAAGCTTAATTGTATGCTCATCCAATTTGATCGGACACCCCACTCGATTAGCCAAACCATAAAGAATATTTGACATCAGTGTTTGACCTTCTGTGCACTCCCTGCGTTTTTGGTCCTTAGTAGAGGAATCACTGAATTTGCATCAAACAACCGCTAGATATGGACAAAACCTCTTCAATTGCATTGCTTCAAACTACAAACATGTAAGTTTGGATTTTACTATTACTTTCAACGCTTTACAATGAAATCAGTGTAAATGTAGGTTGTCTTGTATGTGTATGTAGGAGCATACATGATAAAATATTTGAGAGTGAATGGGATATTGTTTCAAGAGCTTTCATGCTTTATCTTGAGACTTAATATGCAACGTTCAAGTAATTTGACCGTATTGGAAATGGGCTCATATCCTGATAATGCATACAATTTCTTTGTGGACATATTGATTGAGATGATGGGGAGCTTCAAATCATTAAAGGAGATGGTCATATGTGTTGTGCCTTTTCTTAAAGAAATATGTGTCTTCTCAATTTGTTGTTCGAGAGGCTTCCTAATCTCCAATATTTGTTAATGGGTGACAACTTTATCTTGGTAAAAAAATAATTTCTACTTTTCTTTTACATGTGCAACAAACAACATGTTTCAATGTTTAAGAATGTTTGCATTCGCTACTTAGTTTTCAGGTATAGCATAATTTTTTTTTATACAAAGCATATATTGATATAGCTTAGGTTGAATATTATGTTTTGGTTCATTATTATGTCTTGTTTGCATATTCAGTATATCTAATAGATATGAAACAAAACCAGGTAATGAATTTGTTTCATACATATTCCTTAATGAAAATCTAGGCTACCTAAATTTAAAAAGTTAACCTAATATAAGATGTGAAAATACCATAAAATTCTTCCATGGGTTTTTTCCATGATGTTCATAATGAGTATTTATGTCTTTTACCTCGTAAATGAGTGCAGAGTTGGCTTATTCTAGTTTTGAAATGCAATGTAGGAACTTTCAAATTATCCCATACCTTGATGTCTCAGATCCCCACTCTCTCATCTCTGTATATATAGGTTTATGTAGACATAGCCAAATTTCATGATAGGGAAATCAGTGTATTAGGTTTCTTTCTTCAGAGCACCCCTACTCTATAGATGATAGAACTTTGTTTAATTGATGACTTGAATTATGATGATCCATGATGTGTAAAGTTTTTGGAGGAAGTGATGTATTTGAATAGAGTTTCAAATAAAGAAAGGATATTGGTATGAGAATATTCTTTTTAAATATACATTTCAAATTATTTAAACCGTTGACTAGTAAAAAGGCTTTCGTGCTTCATTTTTTTTTTCTTTACACAAGGCTATGACCAATGTAGGTTGTATGTGGATACAAGGATGAATTCTAGTATGGATACAAAGATGTGGACACCAGTGGAATGACCTGCTTAGTCTTGGGAAACATCAAGTATGGAAGCAGATGGAAATCTCATGGAGTGGGTATGTGACATTTTTCCCCATTTTAATTTTGTTTATCATTCATTGTTTGTGTTGGTTCTAATAGTCAATTTTAATTATTTATCTTTTTGTCATTTATATCATTAACATTCCATGTTTTCCAGGCAAGGTAACATCTTCAGTTGATTTAGATGAGCATCCTGTAGGATTAGGATATTCCTAATGAGCTTTGAACATTTATCCAATATGCCTTGTTGATTTTTGATTGTCATTGCGGGTTATCGCTTTAATCGTTATCGGGTTTGACATTTGATTGACAATGAAATTCCATGCTTTTATAAATTATTTGTATGTTAATTTTTAAAAGTATTTAAGAAATTTGTCTTCACTAGCCACACTTCAAACAACGGATTTCACACTACTAGTTTTAAGGTTTGGGTTATGTATTTGGTTAAACTTTCCCAAGATTTATATCATATCTCAAGTTTCAAGTTTAGATTATTTATTTGGTAAAAATTTCCCAAGATTTATATCATATCTCAACCTTTTGAAATTCATGCATTCATGCCATTCGAATGTAACACATCATGAAAAGGATGAGCCCTATTAATCTCACCAACTCTGTTACTATGCTTCATGAATCATAATTCAAATGGACTCTGAATTTGGTTCTTTTCCTTGACTAAATAGTATTAAGCAAAATCCTCTTATTCAAACTCAAGCCCAAGTCATACTAAAAATTTTGACATGTGAATGACATTGGCTTCGCAACAAGTTTGACACCCAAGTCCTTGCAAGTCAGACAAGACTGTCCATTTTTTTTAAAAATCGTCATATCCTTCATTGTTAGCCCTTGGACTCCTTCATTAAAGAAAAGATCATTCTATGATATTGATAATTGGTCTATCAAAATGTGGATGGGGCGAAATATGATTTAAAGAGTAGAGAAAGAAATTTTCCTTGACATTGCCTAGAATATTTTGAACTTTTGGGGGCACATCATGTGACACTACCATCACAACACCAACATTTGTTGGTAAAGTTCCACTGCAAGAGGCATCCATTAATTCACGTTCCTCAACCCGTGACCGTAAAGATGATTCTTCCTGAACATTTTCCTAGATGATGATAATGATATATAGTCCTTATCATCATAAATTTTATAATAAGTATTTTATTTCTTCACCCATGATCCACCTTCCCCATCCCAATTGTATATAAGCATCATTTTCTCTTGCATGCTTCCCTCTGATCCCAAAGTTATACCCATACCTGAAATTCTCATCTTGATCTTGGTTCTTATGCTTCTCTTCTTCTTCTAAGCTAAGAAATCAGAAAAACATTACCTCCCTACCAGCACAAATAGATAAACCATTTTTCCTACACTATCTTTCAAGCTCCACACGAGGAATACTAAAAAATTCTCGAGTTGTTGCTCCCTCTCCAATCACCATAGCAACATCTTGATTTGGACTAGATCCATCTGTTATGTCTGTAAGATTGGATTCAGAACTATCAAGGTCCTTCAATGGTGGGGCATCTTCAAATATTGAATGAAAGGGAGGGACACCTGAATTTCCAAACCGAAGAAAGGTAGATCTCCATCCATTCACATAAGCATATGAAAGGAGAAACCAGTCTGACCAAACCTAGAGAACTTTCATCACTCTCTCCTATAAGGATGCCATAATATAAATGTAAGAAAATCCACAAAAAGATCCACACATTCATTAAACTAATTATGATATTTTTTTTACGAGTAAAATTACTAGCCGCCTTGCTAATTGATGACCAATAAGGGGCTTTATCTTAATACATGATCTATTTTCATCATTACTATCCTCAACATGTTCTATTATTTAGAGTGAGATTTCATGAATTGGTAGACATGTTTTTCCACATTTCTATTTTTATATCCCCCACAATTGGAATCTTGCTACATTTGGCCTCCTCTAATTCCCTAGGTTACATGTGTTAAAGAGGGTAGAAAACACTAATGATATGTTCTTTTTCCATAAGTTCTTCTCATTTTTTGGATGAATTCTATGGAAATTTTATTCATGCCAATTATGCGGCAGGAAATAATGTTCCATTATTATTTTTTATCATCTCTTGTTTATGAGTTAGAATGCTTCTATTGTACTAATTCATTATGAATATGTCATGTAAATATCAAGTTGAGTGGGTTTCACATTTGATTTCCACTATAGTCAACAACTAAATATATAAGTTTTCTATTAGGTTGAATGATGGGACAACACACTTTGATTTCCACTAGTGCTCTCTTTTTCATATACTATCACAAGTGCACAAATACAAACTCACTTTTCTTTTTACTTAGATAAGAAAATGATGACAACTTTGTATTTTGTAGTGACAAGGATAACTATGTATTGGAGCTAGACTTTGAGCCCTTGAATTCATGCTTTCCTTACCCAAGATTACCATCTCCTATTGGTAACAGAGTTCAATTTCTGAACCAACCTTTGTCTTCAATACTATTCCATGATAAATAAAGAACACAACCATCGTTGGATTTCCTTCAAGCACACAAATACCAAAGCCATGTCATTTTTCTTTCCTTGGTTAATATATTGCATCATTGTGCTTAATAATTAGTTAATTATTATTCTATGTCAATAAATCTCTATCAAATAGCAGAGAAGGATGACCTAACCACTTTAGAGATATATAATATGAATTAATTAAAAATTCACAGGGCTATTTCGATTCTCATCTCTCTATTTCACTTCTTTGCAGAAAACTATTTATTCAAATACCAAATCAACTCAAAACAAACTAAAATAGAGAAACCTAGTTATGAAGATGTTTTTCTCTCTCTTGAAAATGTAACAAGATGATGGAATTTAGTGAAAAGAAGTTGCCTTCACTAAGTGGGCCCGCAAGCTATTTTTGGCGCAAAGTCTATTTTTAGACTATGTCTATTTTTAGACATATGGATCATGGTCTATGAGTTACAGGATGCTATTTATGGATGATTAGTCATGTTGGTAAAAATAGATGGACCTCTATTTTTAGACATATGGGCGGAGTCTATTTTTAGACTGCCAGTCTAAAAATAGAACAGTCGAATATTATTAGCTCTTAATAATATTTGGACTATAAACATTATCTTATCCTCTTGCAGCACTTCAGTTCGAGCTACGGATGTGGCACATGCCACTGCCAGAAGGAAATACACTTTTCTTATGGGTTAGTTGAGCTATTGCATGATGGAATTCAATTAGAACTCAAGTGATTGAGTTTGGTGGAGTTGATTGAGGAGTTGATGGAGTTGTGTTCAATTTGACTTAGTTGAACTAGTTGTATTTAGTCTCACTGCCAAATACACTAGTGATGAGTGGTGTGAATTAATTATTAATTAATTCACTAATTATTAACTCATAAATCAACTAAAGAATACATTAGGTAACTCAGTGCATGGACAGTTCAGTGGAGGTAAGTGTTAGAGGTGGGTGAAAGGGTGAGACTACTATTAGCTGTGACTATAGCTGTGCATGAGATTTGCACAACCATTGATTGAGATTGCTAATGAGGATTGCATCGTACAAACCAAGGGAATTTGAACTTGGATCTAATCTATTCTCAACTTGGATTGCGCAGTAGAGGCAGGCAAACAGTGGAGGAGATTTGAACCCGTGACTTGTTCGGATCTAAGCTAGTTTGTGTGTAGCATGTGGAGATAGTACTGAGTACTTGTGAGGAGTATTGTACTATGTATTTTTACATGTTCTCTATCATTATAATATACAGATAGTTGCGGGTTTTAAGCTGTATGCTTTCCCCATTACATACTGTGTTGATATGTGTGATTGATGTTTCAATGTGCGCATACAATTGTTTTTTTTAATTCCGCAAATTGATGATCAATAGTAGAGGAGGTTATGTATTATGCATGCATTCCGAAAATAGTGTATAATCAGGATAATATATGTGAATAAGTGTTATATTATTCAAATTTCTACATGGTATCAGAGCAAAGTTGATCATCAGATCTACTATTCAGAAAGTGATTACATTTTATTTCTTTAGGCAGAGTTTGTAATCGGGCCAAGTAGCCTCTGGATTCATCCTTCTTTTGGAAGGTGAGATATCCGGTAAATGCCCATACATTCAATCTCTGTATGAGAAATACTTTGTTCTCACGAATTTTAGATCAGAAGCGGTTGAGTTTTGAGCTGGTGGAATTCGAATTTGCAGCAGTGTTTTTCTTGGTGTCGAAGTTGAAATGTCTTTCAATGGATTGTAATTGGAGTATGCCCTTGAAGGAAACTCGAATTATATTGCATGGAAAGACAGGATGTTAGATGAAAATGGGTTGAAGGAGTTCATAGATGCTGAAGTCCCAAAGCCTATTGATGCTGCTCAAGTTGAGGCTTGGAAAAGGAAGATAGCAAAGTGTCGAAGGATTTTGTTGGAGGGCATGAAGGATCACATTGTATCCAGCCTGCATGGAAAGGATTCTCCATACTTGATGTGGAAAGCATTGACATATTTATTCCAAAGCAAGAGCGACCAGAGGAAGTTGGCACTCAAGGATAAACTCAGAAACATTAAGTGTGAGAAAGGAGACAGTATGTCCAAGCATCTCACGAAGTTCACCCAATGCCGGGATGAGCTGGAAGTGTGGGGGTGACTGTCGATGATGAGGACTTGGTGAGCTTGGCTCACCTTGGTCTTCTGAAGAGTTGGCATTCCTATCAGGACTCTGTCAATGGTCGAGAGAAATTTCCAAGATGGGAGAGACTTTGGTCTGATCTTGTGCAAGAGGAGATCAGGCGGAATACCAGGGACGAATCTTCATCAAAGGCATCTGATGAAGAAAATTGCGCTTTGGCTGCCAAAGCAAAGAAGGGGAAGAACAAGAAAGCTTCTCATTCCGGTGTGAAAGGAAAGAAGTAGGACATGTCCAAGGTGAAGTGCTTCACTGTCACCAGCATGGACACTAAGCCACAAATTGTCCGCAGAAGAAAAAATGCAAGCTGTGGATCTGCAGCGGAGAGGCCTAGCCTCATAGGTTGAGCTGGATTTTCAATTGATCGCATGCTTGTATCAAGTGTGATGGGATCGGTATGGTTCTGACAATGTGCATCTTTTCACATGACAGGAGATCGAGATTTGTTTTCTGATCTGAATGAGAAAGATCTTGGAGTGCACATCAAGATGGGCGATGATGGTAGATACAGTGCGACCAGTATCGGTACCATTTCCTTTGAGAGGGAGTTTGGTAAACCCTTCGTATTAAAAGAAGTGATGCATGTTCTAGGATTGACGAAGAATCTTATCTCTGTGGCGATGTTAGAAGACAGGGGATATGATGTTGTTTTCAGCGAGGGAAAGGCTTTCCTGCATAGTAAGACCACTGGAGAAACCCGGAAGATAGGGGTTCAAGTCAAGAACCTTTATCAGTTGCATGTAGATGGCTATGCAATAATGTAATGCAAGGAAAAAGGAGTGGTAAGCCGGGATGATTGCGAGCTATGGCATCGGAGATTGGGCCACCTTCACCATGGAACCTTGAAGATACTGCAGCAGATCTCTACTGAGCTTCGTAAAGGCACCCTTGCGCAATCAGATCAGTACAAGGGGTGTACTTTGGGAAAATTTGTGAAAGCCACCTTTCACGAGAAGGATAGTCACGCCAGGACAATCCTTGAAAGAATTCACACAGACGTGTGTGGACCTTTCTCAGTAGCTTCGACAGCAAAGCACAGGTACTATGTGATCTTTGTTGATGATTTCTCTTGAAAGTGCTGAATTTTTGTGAGTTCAAAGCACTGGTCGAGAAGGAATCAAGGAAGAAGGTGAAGGCTCTTAGGAGCGATAATGGTGGTGAATTCATCTTTGGCGAGTTCAAGGACTTCTGCAGCGCAGAAGGGATTCGAAGAGAGCTCATAGCTCCCCATAACTCACAGTAGAACGGGGTTACTGAGTGGAAGAACAAAACGATCGTGGGTGCTGCATGGGCGATGTTGCATGACTAGAGCCTACCCCTTCACTTGTGGGCATAGGCATGCAATACTGCAGTATATGTGTAGAACCGTTGTCCTCGCAAGATACTTGGCATGAGTACACCCGAGGAGGCTTATTCTAGTAAGAGGCCTGATATTTCCCATTTGAGGAGTTTTGGTTCTCCTGTTTACATGCATGTGATGAAGGATGCCAGGAAGAAGTTGGAGGCGATCGTAGAGGTTGGGATATTTGTGGGGTACACTGATACGCCCCACAACTATCGTGTGTATTTGCTAGACAGTCGCAAGACTGTTGTGCGACAGGATATAAAATTTCAGGAGGAGAAAGCCATGAAGTGTTCGCTTGAGAGGGAGCCACACTTGCATGCAGATGAGGAGCTATTAGTTCCTAAGGATGAGCTTCAGGACGTGGATCAGCCACAGGACGAGGTTCATGGAGGGGAAGAGACCACTCATGCA
>APFE031586788.1:207262-218658 GCA_000404065.3 Pinus taeda | reverse complement strand
TTTTCAAAACTATCCTGATGATGTTTTCTGAGTACACATCCAGAACAAACACCATATCTTCAATATACCACTGGAAGACCTGTCACCATATTTTCTTTACATAGATTCTGAAGGGAGCGATAGTTTAAGTGACCAAATCACTCATGCTAAAGTTTGCTCACTTCATCATTATGAGCAACAAATACCGAGGGAAGATTTGATGACCCAAAGTTGTTAAGCTTATACAACCTTATATAATCATCAACAATGCTAGCAGCTAAAATCTATCTAGGATCTCTTTCTTCAATAGAAGTAGAGTATCATGGTGCCGTAGAAGCTAGTAAGGAAGCCCTATGGCTTCATCAAATCCTATCAGAGTTTGTCTATCAGCAGCAGCATCTGACTACACTTTGATGTGATAATAAAAGTGTCATTCAACTATGCAAAGATCCAATCCAAAATTAACACAGCAAACACATTGAATTGCACATGCACTTCATCAGAAAGCTCATTCATGACCATGTTCTTGAAGTGCAATATTGTTCAATAGATGATCAAGTTGCAGTTATCTTTACAAAGGCTCTCACAGAGGCAAGGTTTACTAAACTTTGATTTATGGTTGGAGTTAAAGAAGTTGCCACTAAGGGGTGATAGGCTCTAATGCCTCCTTCCTTCTCCTATTGTGTCATATTTGTACATCCTTCAATCCTATCCCAAGTTCTTCTTAAGGGGGGGTGTTAGGATATTCCGACACATAGGAAATAGTTAAGTATAACTTGGTCTAGTGTAGAGTTAGGTAAAGTTTGTTTCTTTGCTACGTACTTTTGTAACTTACAATCTGATGGTCATGATATGTAGTGATTCGATGGTTCATTCTCTCCTCGGTATTACCGACACTTGATCCGTGGCTTAACACCCGATTGGTCCATGATCTCTATTTAAAGAGCATGGAGGGTCATTTGTAGGGTAACCGTTCATGAGAGAATCTTATGTAAATTTTCATTATTTTATTAATAAATTGCCTGAAGTGGCCTCATTGGCTCAGGTTGTGGCCTGTTTCCGTCTTTGAGGGTTTTAACCACATCAAGAATACTAGTGTATTGATCTGTGATCTGTTTGTGAGTAGTGCCCTTTGGTGTTCTGCCTGAGGAAGTTACCCTGATCCCATGTAGGAATTTATAGGGTAACTTCCTCAAATAGAATATTAAAGGACACTGCTCACAAACAGATCACAGATCAATACACTAGTATTCTTGGCATGGTTAAAACCCTCAAAGAGGGAAACAATCCATGGCTTGAGCCAACGCAACCACTTGCAATTTATTAATAAAAGAATTAAAATTTACATAGGCTTCTCTCATGAACAGTTACCCTACAAATGACCGTCCATGCTTTTTAACTAAAGATCATGGACCAATCGAGAGTTAAGCCATGGATCAAGTGTTGGTAATACTGAGGAGAGAATGAACCATAGGATAACTACATATTGTGACCTTCAGATTGTAAGTTACAAATGTACATAGTAAAGAAACACACTTTACCTAATTCTACACTAGACCAAGTTATATTTAACAACTATTTCCTACGTGTCAAAACATCCTTACAAATGTAGTTGAGTTTCCCAGGTGTAAGCAGCAAGAACACAATGATATGAAAACATGTTGCAAGAATATTACTTATGAATCTATAAAAATTAAAATTGTGGACAATTTTACTATGTTCATGGTTTGCTTCTATTTTGAGCATCCCCTCAATATCATTATCAATAGACCACATGTTTTGAAAAGGTACTTTTGTAGAAGATTTGTACAACCTACAAGGCTTTTCGGATAGCTTGTGGGAACAAAATTATTAGGGGTTTAAAGATATGAGGAGGTACAAATAGTTAAATGGTTATATTAAATAGATAAATTAAGGAAATTGCACCAAAGGATAGGCTTTACAAGTTATAAAATGGTAAAAAGGATTTTTTTTTCTTTATGCAAACAACAATAAGAGCCCCTTTTCTTGGTGGGAAAATGACATATAACACAAGTTAAACCCCTTTCCCAACAAGTTTAGATATATTGAGTTAAAGAGGATAAATTAAACAAAATAGATACTTTCAAGGTCTATTCTCTTAGAAACAGTGTGACCAGCAATCATACTGGGATGATAATTCAAAAGTTAGGAATGAAGCAAGGTTTAGAAAATTCATTCATGAAACGACATTGGCAGCACAAAACCTCTTGTTCCTCTTTTGGGGGCCTAAATCTACCTTAGGCTGAGAAAGGTAGAATCTAGGGTAACATCAAACCACACTTAACCTGGTAACTAGCCCTACCAGGTCGAGAGAGGGATCTTTCCTTGTCAATCTCAAAAATATATGATCAATGAGGCTTGAGATGACTAATCTAAAGAATGATTTTAGGCTAGGTATGTGTTCAGAAGAGTTTGATTAAATTTAATGATTTTTTCTTGGCTCAAATGTGAAAGGCAGATTTGGGTCTGGGGAATGGGGCTCAATTTTGCAGAGGTTTCTGTGGGGCAAGGTAGGCAAGTGGTTTAGTACTTAAAATTGAATGAGATGGAGAGTCTTAAGACTAGCGAGGAGCTGGAGAGGGCATGAGAGTCTTCGGGATCCTCTTCAAACAATAGAAAACATAAATAACTAAATAAACCCTAGGTAGAGCACTACAACTTCAATGATTTCTACCTTTATCCTTAATTCATTTAGTTAAGCTGAACATAAAGAGATGCTGGCATACATAAACACATGTAAACTTGCATTACAGAAGGAAAAACAATACCAAATCAAGTTGCCACAAGAATCCCACAATGTGCTACAAAGCCTAGTTTGTTCCTTTGCCAAACTACAGAGATGAATGTACAATGATTCTCAAAGCATTCACAAGAGTCCAACCTTTGCCAATGACTGAAAAACCACAAGATATAGGCAATAAAAAACTAATCCTAGCCTTTAGGGGTTAAGCTCATAAGTTTAGGAGTTGTTCAAACAAAATCTAAACTGAGAATTAAAAAGTAGGCAGTGGAACACTTGCCTCTAAAAACTAGGAAACTGATTCATTCAGTTGCAAACTACCTTTTCATGGATGAATCTACCTATATGAGTGAAAATTTAACATATTTACATCAAAATCCATCAAGTCACATAAAATTACATCATGATTTTGACTAGTAGAAAGAGAAAAGTCAAATTGTGAAGAAACTAGGCGAAAAAATAGAGTTTTTTGGCCAAAATGAGCAAATTTCACCCTATATGTTGTGCTAATTTCCCTATGCGTAGCGCCTTTTTGCACTTAATTTTAGAGGCCTACCCGTGCACCAAATTTTCTCCAAGTGGGCTTGTTGGAAATTTTTGCCTGTCTACTTTCTAGAACAAGTGGAATATATGAATTTAGCCTCCATTTTCCCCTCCAAACCTGAATTCTCCCAACACTGCTTCCTGTGTGTCCAAAAAGGGGCAAAAAGGTCATTTTGAGGTGTTTTTAACCTTTTTGGAAACTCAAAACCTGTCAAAATTTCTTGGCCAGGTGAGGACATTCATATTTTTCCATGAGAAATCCAAAAATGCAATCCATTTTGAAAAATTCTTGGCCAAATCAATGCGTAGCACCGGTGGCGCGACACATCAGATGAATATTCCTGTGTTGCAAAATTTGATACATAGTGCCACTAATTTGATGCATAGTTCCCTTTTCCAAAACGATTTTGTAGGCCTTCCTTGTGTCCAAATTTGGTGAAAGATAGCTCGTTGGAAATATTAGTGAGTCTACTTTCCAAAACATCTTGAATTTCTTAATTTAGAGTTCATTTTCTTTATCAAAAGTCAAATCTCCCAAGATTGGTCAAAATGTGCAAAATGAGGCTGCCTAAAATCAGAGTGCTATTGCAGTCAACTTTTGAAAGTCCTTCTCAACTTCAAATTGAGCTCAGGGTAACTCATTGGAAATATTTTTGTGTCTAGTTATCATTTGACTCATCAAGCAAGTCATTTGGCCAACCAAGCTATGAGAAGTATTGATTTTCCCAATGTCACGTCGAGGTGCATCAATTCTCCCAAGGCAACTGTATTTTTGATATTTCTCTAAAACCATGACACGTGTGTAAAACGTGAAGGAGGTTTTTCTTCCATGGCCTATTGTGGACAAAAAATTCTCTCAATTTTCCTAAATTCATCTTTTCTTGCTCAGAAACATCATTGGAGTAAAACCTATCCTGATGTGTGGAACAGGGGATTTGTCGAAATGAAGTGAAATGAAGGGGATAAAGGGCTGTTAAATTCTTGAGAAAATTTTTGGAGGTACAAAAGGATGTTAATAAGTAGGGGAGAGTGAAATTTCAAATATTTAGTAAGGGGAAGGGGTCCAAAAGGGAAAAACACACGCCTAGCCTAGAAAATTGTCAAGTTATAGCAAGAAACTAGGGTTTGTGTGAAAATGAGGAATATCAATGATGGAAAGTGTTTAATAAGGTACGTTAAGGATAGGGGAAGGTGTATGAACATCAAGATACAATTTTTGTTGATGATTTGACCATCCAAGAGAAACTACCTTCAAAACCCTAGGAGAGGGAAATGAACCTTACCTAGGCACAACTGAAGCATGAACAACATGTAGAATGACCCATTGGAACCTGACATTATGATGAAAACCCTCTGAATGATTGTACACTCAGCTGAATGGTGACATGGACCGACATTTGGACAACTTTGAAAGGAGTGAAAAAAAACCCTAGACCTAATACCTAGTGACCAAATTTTGCTTGAAGACTCACTGAAATGACAAAATTTGACCTTGACACCTTAAAATCACTTTGTAAGAGCATGTTTGATCACTGGAGGAAGCTTTCAAAGACTGACACTAACCCCTTCATCCACAAGGTCTTGACCACACCACCTCTAGCGAAATCAAGAAGCTTAATGGAAGCCTATTACCTATCACTTATCATGATGCAAGAAATATCCTAGGTAATATGTGATTGTTATAATTGTGTTTCAATCTAGCTCTCTAAATCTCTCAGTTGTATTGAGTGAATTATTTTCATGGTAGTGTGGTTTTATGCATTTACTTTGAAGATATTTACATTAAGGTGCATTTCTATCATATACTTATCATTTACTTTCATAGTTATAAGCACATTTGAAATTTGATTTCAACCATTAAAAATTTGATCTCAATTAGTTCATGCAGATGTTTGCGGGCAGATAAAAACAACACCAGACAATAGTGCTAAGTATTTCCTTATGTTTATTGAGCACTATAGTAGACAAATATGGGTGAACTTTCTAAAAATAAAATGTTTAAGTGTTTATTGAAATGATTATGGGATCAAAAGATAATTTAATGTAACCTACATCCCACAACAAAATAAAGTGGTTAAGAGATGGAATTGCACCATCACAGAGATGGTCAGATATATGACAAAGAATGGATGTGTTCCCAACATGTTTTCGGCCAAGCCCACACTCAACATAAAAAATATTGAGTACATATCTAACGATGGTGATGAAACAAAAAACCCCAAACGAAGCATGGTCTCATACGAATTTGAGATTCAATCATCTTAAAATGTTTTATTCTAGGATGTATGCCAACATTTTAGATGAAAGGATAACCAAGTTAGAACCTAGGAAAAACTTAGGTGGGAGTCTCACTTCCTAGTGCTTGGTTGTGAAGATTGAGAGGAATCCTTGTGTTCTCAGTGGTCCTCTCACTTCATCTTACTTATGAAACAAAGCCTTGTACTCTACCCTTGGTTGCTTGATTTGTATGTCTTTGATGATGTAGATTTGACTAGTTCTGTTGTCATATCGATTTTCTGGGAATGACTTGTGCTCTCCCACTTCGTATGGAAATGAATGTACTTAATAAAAGTCACCAATAGATAGAGAGACTCCTCTTGATATTGATGGTAGTTTTGTCTTCTAAACAACAGGGTATGTCATCAACAATCTCTTCCAATTTTTGTAGGTACTCTAGTCAGTCACATAGCATTATTCTCCTCTCTATGATCTTGGATGTTAGGGGAGTCATTGAGGTCTCTAGCTGAGAGGTTAGAAGTGACTCGGTCAGTCCATCCTCATCCTCAAGTGGCAGGAAACAATTGTTCCAGTGTCTATGGATACATTCTAAAAGGAAGCTTTGTTGGCATTATGATTCAAGTGTTTTCCTTGATGGCAACTCACTCAGAGGTATGATACAGGTGATGACAACTCACTTAAAGGACAGATCATAGTGCAGCAGGTAAAGAGAGAGATATATGCAAGTTGACCATGATGAAAGTGCGTATATACGCGGGTTATCTAAGCAAAAGGTACGTATACGTATACACACGGGTTCACAGAAGGAAAAGCGCGTACATGTCAGAAACCATGGTTTTGGTCCGTGGTATTTGGTCCATGGTATTTTGGTATTGGTCCATGGTATTTGGTTCGAAATGATGACCCTAGGTATTGGGTCCAAGGTATTGGTTCTACATGGTTTTGGACCATGGTATTGAGAGAAGCCTAGACCTATATAAGGAGAAGATCATTAGGCCAAGAGGGTGTGCAAGTGGGTGCAAGTGATGAATGTCTAATGAAGTGTGAGATCCAGATGCTAGTTATGGGTTGGTGATGCCTTGCTTAATCTGAACCAAGGTGGCACTCATGTGGAGGATGATGAACGATGGAATAGGATCTCAAGGCTTGGAATGATTATCTTTATATGGTTTGATTATGGACAGACTAGATTTATTGATGCATGTTTATGAATGTTATGATCTGGGTATGTTCTGATGTCTGAAATAGCTGCAAAGTTATGAGTTAGAATTTACAGATCTGTATGCGGGTTGTCTTTGGTAAAGCACGTATACACGTAGGTTGGGTTCGTCTAAGTAGCGTATAGAGTATGAAGTATGATATTTGAGGTTGCTATTGGATCTGGTTTTTGTTGCAGAATTATGTAGACTGTTCTGTGTTCTGGTGACTATGTTGTTGACAGGGTTTCAGTATTGGGTGATTCAGAGATTGATGATATAGGTTGTATTGC
Source organism: Pinus taeda (assembly GCA_000404065.3). Classification (NCBI taxonomy): domain Eukaryota; kingdom Viridiplantae; phylum Streptophyta; class Pinopsida; order Pinales; family Pinaceae; genus Pinus; species Pinus taeda. The sequence continues at coordinate 211,648 of APFE031586788.1, read as the reverse complement.
AATGGTGATTGTTTTATGGATCCAGTATTGGTAAACATGTTAGCCAGTACAAGAGCCAAGGGGTTGCAGCTCCCTTCCAGGAGCAGCTGGCAAACGAGTGAAGGTTGGAGCCTTAAGTAGGCCAGCGCCTACATACTAGTAAATGGAATAGCTAGTACAAGAGCTAAGAAGGTTGTAGCCTTCTGCAGGTAGAAGCCTACGTACTGGCAAAGGAATGCACCAGTACATTGTAAAAGAAGTTTCTTATTAAAGGAAGATAGAAACAAATTACAGCAGGTGGTTTTCACCCACATTGGGTTTCCACCTTATATCATGGTGTTCATGTGTGCTCTTTATGTGTGATGATCTATTTACTATTCATATGGTTAATAATGTTCTGATTCATTCACTAAAGCTGAACTAACTAAATCATAAAGGTTACTGGATGTACGCTAGTTGCTTTTAACACAGTCGCGTATATATGTGGATATCCTTAACTGAAGTAGCGTATATGAATCTGAGTATGAAAATGAAAAAGTATCTAATTTTATAATACTGATTCACCCCCCCTCTCAGTATTATTTCCAACAATTGGTATCAGAGCAGGTCTGTTGGTAGAAGCTCGATCACTTGAACGAGATTCGTAGAACAATGGGAAAGAAAACACGTCAAAAGAAGAAAATAGCTCAAAGGAACAATGACTATGTGCCGTTGAGTGGAAGAAAGTATTCAGATCCTGAATCACCTTAGATTGAAGATGGACAAGCAAATGAAGCATCAGATAAAATCTTAGATCAACAAGATCTACCTAGTAAAAGGGAGAATGCCCTCGTAGAAGAAATCATCAGCTTAAAAGCTCAGCTGGAATGTGCTTTCAGAGTCCATCAAATGTTGCAAGTGCTAAATGAAGAACAAGAAAATAAGATTCTCAAACTAAGGCAACAAGTGGAAGAAGGAAGAAAATCTGAAGAAACTTTGAAGAAGCAATGTCTAGAAAAGGAAGAACAACATCAGGATGAGGTAAATATCTTGAAAAGTAAATTAGAAGAAAAGGATAAACTATTGCGATTTCAAGATGGTACTAAGATTTTAGATGATATTCTTAGTAGTCAACGGTCTCCTGCTATCAAAACTGGTCTTGGTTTTCATGAATCTATTGAAGGTGAATCTAGGTCAAAAAGTAAGACAAGGAACTCTAATGCAAAATCTGAAATCCCCAACAAGAAGATGAGAGGTCAATCCCATCAGCAACCAAGGAAAGAAATTCCTCAAAGAAAATCTTTTGCTCCTGATTATGGAAGTGATAGACGATTATTTCCCTCGATGAATAATGTTGAATGTTATGTATGTCATAATCATGGACATGTTGCAGCTAGATGCAGAAGTAGTATGGTTCAAGACCATCACATAGAAAGATCTTCATGTTCCAGGTACTTTAAAGGATATTGTTTTTCTTGCAATATGTTTGGTCACAAAGCTGTTGATTGCTACAGAAGGAATAAGAAACATATAAGATGTTATGCATGTAACAAGCTTGGACACATAACAAAGGAATGCAAGAGAAGATTTTGAGCACCAAACCAAAAGAAGAAAACATCATCACAGTTGAAGATATGGAAGAAAAAGGAAGTACAGCCAGAAAGATGTGGCATAGCAGAGTACACAAACATGAAAGATTCAGAGGAAGCTGGAAGTGTGGAACATCAATGTTCCATATCTCATACGTGTGTTTCATGAAGACAAATCACGTATATATGCGAGTTAGACACTGCACAATTGTGTATATGATGTTCTAAAAGAAAGCAGCAATACAGAAGTCTAATATGGTTCAGTCACTATTTTGATGATGGCATGGCACAGGTTCAGGGGGAGCATATACTTCAAATAATGCATTTTTGGCATTATGGTTAGAAGTTCTTGGTGATGATGCTTATTAACATATCTTTCTTGACCAAAAGAATGGATTGCAGGTTACAGATTTGGATGCTGGATGCTTATAATGTAGATCATATGGTGTATGATAGCTCCTAATAACTATCATGGTCTTGTTTAGGTCCTTGGTCTTTGTGAGTCATATGATATACTTTGTTACCCCACTATGCATGGGATGGATGATGTAATGGTTCTTGTTGTTGAGTCATGTACATGTACTTGGTTATGTAAACAATTGGTATATCCCCACTTGCTAGATGGATGAGTTTAAAATTCCCACTTGGATGGGAGAATGATCTATGTATAGAGTCATGTTATGCTTTTGTAGACCTTGCATGTGCTCAGGTGGAGCATGGACAGATTGGTACATCTCGGCATATGAAAAGGGGGAGCTCAATTACAGATTTCAACAGATACACAGGGGGAGTATGGACAGCAGATGGAGATCAAAGAAGAGAATATCTTGGTCTGCCCTTTGCCCTCGATGTCAAAGGGGGAGAGTGACTTGGTGTGGTTGTTGCCATCAAGTCCAAAGGGGGAGATTGTTGGCATTATGATTCAAGTGTTGTGCTTGATGGCAACTCACTCAGAGGTATGATATAGGTGATGGAAACTCACTCAGAGGATAGATCATAGTGCAACAGGTAAAGAGAGAGATATACGCAGGTTGATTGTGATGAAAGTGCATATATACACGGGTTATCTAAGAAAAAGGAACGTATATGTATACACGCAAGTTCACAGAAGGAAAAGCGCGTACATGTCAGAAACCATGGTTTTGGTCTGTGGTATTTGGTCCATGGTATATTGGTATTGGTCCGTGGTATTTGGTTCAAAATGACGACCCCATGTATTGGGTCCAAGGTATTGATTCTACATGGTTTTGGACCATGGTATTGAGAGAAGCCTAAACCTATATAAGGAGAAGATCATTAGGCCAAGAGGGTGTGCAAGTGGGTGCAGGTGATGAATGTCTGATGAAGTGTGAGATCCAGATGCTGGTTATGGGTTGGTGATGCCTTTCTTAATCTGAACCAAGGTGGAACTCATGTGGAGGATGATGAACGATGGAACGGGATCTTAAGGCTTGGAATGATTATGGATAGACTAGATCTATTGACGCATGTTTATGAATGTTATGATCTGGGTATGTTCTGATGTCTGAAATAGCTGCAAAGTTATGAGTTAGAATTTACAGATCTATATGTGGGTTGTCTTTGGTAAAAGCGCATATACACGCAGGTTGGGTTCGTCCAAGTAGCGTATATAGTATGAAGTATGATATTTGAGGTTTCTATTGGATCTGGTTGTTGTTACAGAATTATATAGATTGTTTTGTGTTCTGCTGACTATGTTGTTGACAGGGTTTCAGTATTGGGTGATTCAGAGATTGATGATGTAGGTTGTATTGCAATGGTGATTGTTTTATGGATCCAGAATGAAAATGTATGAAATGTGGTCTCTGGATGATCGTAGGCTCGAACCTACATATTGGTAAACATGTTAGCTAGTACAAGAGCCAAGGGGTTGTATCTCCCTTCTAGGAGCAGCTGGAAAACGAGTGAAGGTTGGAGCCTTAAGTAGGCCAGCACCTACGTACTAGTAAATGGAACAGCTAGTACAAGAGCTAAGAAGGTTGTATCCTTATGTAGGTAGACGCCTGCGTACTAGTAAAGGACTGCACCAGTACATTGTAAAAGAAGTTTCTTATTAAAGGAAGATAGAAACCAATTGCAGCAAGTGGTTTTCACCCACATTGGGTTTCCACCTTATATCATGGTGTTCATGTGTGCTCTTTATGCGTGATGATCTATTTACTATTCATATGGTTAATAATGTTCTGATGCATTCACTGAAGATGAACTAACTAAATCATAAAGGTTACTGGATGTATGCTAGTTGCTTTTAACACAGTCGCGTATATACGCAGATATCCTTAACCGAAGTAGCGTATATGAATCTGAGTATGAAAAGGAAAAAGTATCTGATTTGATAATACTGATTCACCCCCCCCTCTCAGTATTATTTCCAATAATTGGTATCAAAGTAGGTCCTTTGGTAGAAGCTTGATCGCTTGAAGGAGATCCGTAGAACAATGGGAAAGAAAGCGCGTCAAAAGAAGAAGACAACTCAAAGGAACAATGACAGCCTGTCGGTGAGTGGAAGCAAGTATTCAGATCCTGAATCACCTCAGATTGAAGATGGACAAGCAAATAAAATCATAGATCAAGAAGATCTACCTAGCAAAAGGGAGAGTGCCCTCAAAGAAGAAATTATTAGCTTAAAATCTCAGTTGGAATGTGCTTTCAGAGTTCATCAAACGCTACAGGTGCTGAATGAAGAACAAGAAAATAAGATTCTCAAACTAAGGCAACAAGTGGAAGAAGGAAGAAAGTCTGAAGAAACTTTGAAGAAGCAATGTCTGGAAAAGGAAGAACAACATCAGGTTGAGGTAAATATCTTGAAAAGTAAATT
>APFE031586788.1:153907-207242 GCA_000404065.3 Pinus taeda | reverse complement strand
TCTCAGTATTATTTCCAACAAGCTTCAATATCAAGAAGATTGTAGTTTTCAAATAATAAATGGAATAGTTTGTATTCCAAATTCAAGAGGAAAATATATGTATCCAAGGACACCAATGACACCATTTATAAAATTCATAAAAATGACCAACAAAAGTGCCAAGTCTAGGTATACAAGGGTGTCAATATAGGCAGGAAACAGCACCATTCTTTCCACTAAATCCATGAGATGTGTGATTTCTCGAGTGATCACTAGTGACCACTCAACAAGATCCATATGGAGATATTGTTTTGGATAGAGAGATAGATCTAAAAACACCAATAGATAGGCAGACTTCTATTTATCTTGATGGTTGTTTCATCTTCTAGAAAATAGGGCGTGTCATAAACCAACTCGTCCATTTTTTGCAGGTCCTCTGGTCAGTCACATAGCAATAGTTTCTTCTCTATGAACTTGGATGCTAAGGGCATCACTATGATCTCTAGCTAAGAGGTTATGAGTGACTCGGTCAGTCCCTCTTCATCCTCAGGTGGAAATATCATTTCCTATTCCTTGGTTATGGAGATTGAGAGGCATCCTTGGGTTCTCAAGGGTCCTCTCAATCCATCGTTATTATGGAACAAAGCCTTGTACTATGTCCTTGGCTATTTGATTTGTATATCTTTGATGATGTAGAGTTGAGTAGTTCCATTGTTATCTTGCTTTCCTAGAAATGAATTGTGTTATCCCACTTTATATGGACATGAATGTACTTAATAATAGTCACCAACATATAGACATACTCCTCTTGATCTTGATGGTAGTTTCATATTCTAGACAACAAGGTGTGTCATAAACTATCTCTTCCAATTTTTGCAGGTCCTCTAGTCAGTCACATAGCAGTAGTTTCTTCTCTATGATCTTGGATGTTAGTAGAGTCACTGAGGTCTCTAGCTGAGAGGTTAGGAGTGACTTGGTCATCCCCTTCTCATCATCAAGTGGCAGGGAATAATTGTTCCAGTGTCTATGGAAACATTGTGAAAGGAAGCTCCAATCTCAAGCAGATTGTAGTTTTAAAATAATAAATGCATTAGTTTGTATTCCAAATTCAGGAGGAAAATACATGTATCCAAGAACACCATTGAAACCATTTATAAACTTCATAACAATGGCTAACAAAAACTCTAAGTCTAGGAATACAAAGACAACAATATAGATGGAAAACACCATCATTCTTGCCACTAAATCCATGAGATATGTGATTTCTCGGGTGATCATTGGTCACCACTCAATGAGATCCATATGGAGATATTGTTTTGGATATAGAGATATCTCTCATAACACCAACAGATAGATAGTTTCCTATTGATATTGATGGCAGTTTCATCTTCTCGACAACAAGGAATGCTATAGACCAGCTCTTCCAATTTTTGCAGGTCCTTTGGTCAGTCACGTAGCAGTAGTTTCTTCTCTATGATATTAGATGTTAGGGAAGTCACTGAGGTCTCTAGATGAGAGGTTAGGAGTGACTCAGTTAGCCCCTCGTCATCCTCAAGTGGTAGTCTCACTTCCTAGTCCTTGGTTGTGAAGCTTGAGAGGCATCCTTGGGTTCTCAACAGTCCTCTCACTTCATCCTGCTTATGAAACAAAGCCTTGTTCTATGTCCTTGGATGTTTTATTTGTATATCTTTGATGATGTAGAGTTGAGTAGTTCTGTTGATATCTTTCTTTTCTAGGAATGACTTGTGCTCTCCCTCTTTGTACGGACATGAATGTACTCAATAGAAGTCCCATTGACCTTTTCATGGTGATTCGTTGGACATCAATAAAATTATCTCATCCTATCCATCCATTAGACATCAATAAAGTTATCTCATCCTATCCATTCATTGGACATCAAAAAAATTATCTCATCATATCTTATCTTGCATTTTGTCAATTTAAATAATAGAACCCAGGAAGCCATTATAAGGTCCTTAATCTGCACACTTTATAGAATCTAAATTGCAAAATAAATCTTTATGTCATTGCTTTTATGTTCATTTGAATTTTTGTACTATTTTTTAGACAGAAATTTGAATTTATACAGATTAAGAATACATTCTCTACTTGGAAAAGGTTTAGAGTTAAAGCTTGTGAGATATTTGTGAGAATTATTAAGGTTACAGAGGGCATAAACTAAACTCCTTTTTCACATGTGGCATCCTATATTTTGAATCCTAATTAGGATGAAGAGAGAACCAGTAGGGTTTGGTATTGTTTGTTATTGTATATTCATGGGAGATTTGTTGAAGCCATACCCATTAAATCAAGTCATTCTCGTTAGAATATGGTTCTTTTTTTTTCTTACCAAAAAGACCTGAGACCTAACTAGTTGAGCATGCATGGGAATTAAGCTGCATGGAATGAATTTGGGTAAGCTTTAACCCAAGAGAAGAGAGGGAAAAGTTCTCGAGGCCTAACTTGCTGGGAGATGTAGAGAGATTGACTTGCATGGAGATCATTTGATTATATGACCTCATTTACATGGCAGAGTAATTCAAGCATATATTCCTTTATTTACACAGTAAAAAAAGAATGGATCTGTTACAAAACCCAGCTTGTTTGCAATTTTACCAGTTCATTAGGTTTCTTGTGTAGTGGACATTCTGTATTTTATGTTTGTCTTCTTATATTGAGATTTTGTGTGAATAACAATATGATATACATGGTATTATACTGCATAAATGAAACTCTAAATTTGTTAAAGGGTCCATTGGTTCATCAGCACAAAGCATCATGTGATGGACCTTAGATGAGTTCCATTAGAATTTTGTATATATCAATGCGACCATTTGTTGGCATGCTTATCTCATTCATTGTCTCAGCCCCAAACTATTCACAAGGGTAACTAATTTAGATATGGAGACTAGGGAAGTGTTTTTAACATGAGCCTTTGCTTAAAGGTTGCACTTTCTAAGACCATTTGGTCACAATCTAATATCTTGGAAGTTGTTCCAACATAGTTTTAAATATATTTCATGTCAACTAAACTACATTTATCTCCAAGTATGATCTAATAAAGAGGTCCTCTATCATGCCACTTGCTTAGCTATCCATAAATGAGTAGCACATATTACATTGGGACTTGCCATGCATGTTAATAAGTATATCCATCATATCATCAATTCAAACATGGCATAATGTTTAAACATAATCTTTATGCAATGAGCAAACTATGCCTCATTTAGACATCTCATCAAAAAATTGGTGTTCCAGTTCTATTTTCCACATTTGGAATACATATTTATGAAAGCAGTTCCCACTAAAATATCAAACACAAATCATGTTCTAATATTATAACCATGGTTCCACTTATCCCATTGCACAACTACGAACTGGACAAAAGTCGGGAGCACGTTCACCATGCTGAGAGAGTTAGGTTCAATGCCTGCCAGTTGCATTTGTCTAAGAAAAATCAAATCTTCATTTGCATTCCCATTGACCACATATCTAGTAATCATGGCATTCCAAGAGATCGCGTCCCTTTCAATCATTTTGTTAAAAACAACAAATACAATATCTATACTCCTACACTTTGCAGACATATCGATGATTGAAGTTCCAATAAAAACATCGACTTCAAACCCACTTCTAGTTATGTAATCATGGATCCACATGCCTTGTTGCAAAGGTCCTAAATGGGCACAAGCCTAGATAAAATTCACCATCATAAAAAAATTGGTAACAATTTCAACCTCCAATCCTTTGATTTGTCCAACTTGTCCACCAGTCGACACTGGTTCTTGTTTGATAGTGTTGACAATGGTGCCTCTAGCTGCCCCTACAAATTTCAGTATCTGGGGAGAGACCTTTTCTTTCATCGAGTGTCTAGGGTTGAAAATTTTTCTTGCCCCTCTTGGCAGGGAGGTGGAAAGCGGAGAATGAGGGATATTCTCCTCGATCTCCATCCTTTCTGCACCTTCTTCTTTAATTCCTTCTCCTTCCCCTGGAGTTTCTGCACTTCCCTTCTCCTTTTCCTATGCCACCTACTTTTCTATTTTGGCCACTTGCTTGGCAGTCGACGTTGGTTCTTGTTTAACAGCGGTGACCCTATCTTCCATTTCCTCCACTATTTTTTCCATCACTTTGGTAGATGACATTGGTTCTTGTGTAACAACATTGCCTACAATTTCTTCTACTACCAGTGTTTCTTCCATCAAATTAGTGGTGAACATTGGTTCCTTTGTAACAAAATTGACTTCACTTCCTTCCACTTACATTACTCTTGTTTCCAATTTGGTAGTTGACACTAGTTCCTATGTAGTAGCATCATCTATACCCCCTTCTACCTCCATTTCTTCTTCTTCCAAGTCAGCAGTTGATGTTGGTTCTTATGTAACAGCATCACCTGTGGCCCCTTTCTCTATTGGTGGTCCTACTGCAACCTTCTCTGTCACCATTAATTCCAATTGTTTGGCAACTGACGGTATTTCTTGTGTAACAACATCATTTGTGACTTCTTCTTCTACCACTAATCCCTCTTCCTCTCTTGCTGGCATCATGGCCACAAGTTCCTCTTCTGCCAATTTAGTGAATTGGGGCCAAGCCACATAAGTTTTTGATAGGGCATGCACTGCCAACAACCTAACAAGCATGTGGTTTGTGAGGACTACCAATGGTTGGCACGACCGATGAGCGAACTGTGTCATTAAATAAAGATTATTCGATAGGAAATGCGGCATATCCAGAGAATGCACACGATGGAGCTGAAGGCATGCAAGAAGTTTGAAATGGTATTTTAACATGGTAGCAAGACTCCCTTCATAGCTAATGTATCACACCACAAAATACGTGACCTTGGTCCATGGATGTGACAAGGAATTTCGATCGTATCCCCTTCTTTTTTGAACCAAAGTCTCTCCTTCCTACAAGAAAATGTTTGGAAATTATGGTAGAGGTGATTTCTAGGAAAACCATTTCTTCCTACCTTGCGGTCATTCGCTAACAGTTAAAATAACTTCCTTAGTGATAGGAATGTCCAACCCATGAAATATAGAATAATTCTCATCCAAGTTCAATGAAAATTCAATTGTAATGGCTTCATTGAATCCATGTAACCTCTCAAAATAGGTATGCCAACCCGCATTCTAAAAAATTTTCCATACCTCCAGATGGCGTCGAATCTATGATGTCTTCATGTTCATGCCTAACAGCTTTCCAACCCATTCTTCAAGTTGTTATGTAGCAACACTCGGAGTAGCAACAAAAATATTGAGGAGAGTGTTAGCTCATAAAGTTGTGATGATATGGATTGTGGTTGCAATGGATGCGATGAAAGGGAAATCTGGGCAAATATTATGGAAAAATCCATGGTGGATTATGGTAAATAATGGTAATTATTACAATGCATTGGAAAGGACCATAATTCAATACAATCGTACATAGTTCAAGTTCCAATGCATATGGATAATTGTGTAAGGTATGGTGGGGATTGAAATGTTAATGTGGAGTGTACGATTTGGCGCGAGGTTCAACAAAAATGATGATGAATAATTATTTTTGTTAAATATGGCATGTTTAACATTAATAGAGTACCTCCCCCCACCTAAGGGATGACCTTCCATAGTAATGTCCAGTCATGTCATAGATGAAATTTCCATCAAATCCACGAAGTCAGTTGGAGATGTACTTGGCGACTTACCTTGACAAAGCAACAACACCGGAGGAGTAACAACACCAATGTACTTAGAATAAATCACGATGAATTGAGTAATAGCAGTAGAGGAGTAACAACACCAGTGAAGTACTTAGGCGAAATCAACATTCATAGAGTAACAACACCATAGGAGTAGCAACACCAGTGAAGTACTTAGGTGAAATCAGCATCCACAGAGTAACAACACTAGAGGAGTAACAACACCAGTGGTTTAGCAACACCATTGAAGTACTTAGATGAAATCAGCATTCACAGTGTATCAACACCAAAGGAGTAACAACACCAGTGGTATAAAAGCACCAGCAAAGTACCTGCAAGAAAAATAATGATAGAGTAGTAACAAAATTTTATTATATATATTAAGCAAGAGGTGTAGAGGAATAATTCTCTACACTAACAATTTCAAAACCAAAATTATCAGAGAGATGTTTAAAAAAGGAGTCTTTGGAAACTAGATGGTGATACAATCTGAGGCAGTGTCCATTTACAATTAGGGGAATGTGTGCCTCATCGATTGTTATGAGTCTAATAGTCCCATTATAACAAATTGTGTGTCAACTTCATATGGTCCCATCCATCTAAAGTAGAGTTTTCCTCTAAAATATTTGAACCGAGAGTCATAGAGAAATGCCCAATATCCTCTTTGAAACACCTTTTTCTTGATAAATTGATCATGCCATTCAGTTCACTACTGTTGAATTGCAGCAGTGTTCTTCACAACTACCAAACGTATTTCATCCAATGCATTCAACTATTCTAGTCGGTGTTTCTAGGCTTCTGAAAGACCCAAACCTATTTCAAGGGTTGTCCTGAGCATCTTAATTTCGAATTCCACTAGAAACAAAGGGGAGTTCCCATAGACAATATCGTATAGTGAAAATATCATTGTGTTCCACCATGTTGTTCTATACGCCCAAAATGCCCCAGGAAGATTTTTAGCCTAGTTTCAATGATGGTTTGCTACAGTATTTGTAAGGATATTCTCCAACATTTGATGTGTACTTTTGACTTGACCATTTTCCTGAGGATGATATGGATATGTCTCCTTGTGCTTATTCCATACTTCTTCATAAATCCTGATATTATATGTGATGTGAATTGTGCCCCTCCATTTGAAACTATCTCTCTAGGAGCCCCATACCAAACAAAAATTTCATCGAACAAGAAGTTTGAGACAACCTGTTATGTTGCTTTCACAATAGCCTTGGCCTCTACCCACTTTGTCACATAATCCATGCAGACCAAAATGTAGACTTTTTGATGTGAGGATGGATTAAATGGCCCAACAAAATCGATAGCCCATTTCTCAAAGGGCACAATAACTAGTTGAGGTTGTAATGACATCTCATCTGACTGACTAGGTTGTCCCATCCGATGGCAGCTATCAAACCCTCAAACATATTTCCTTGCATCACAAAAAATAGAGGGCCAATATTACCTCATATGTAACACCTTATGACCTATCCTCTTATCTGCAAAATTCCCTCCATGGGGGCCATCATGAGCATCTTTCAGGACATCATAGATGTCATCTTCACCTATGCAGTTCCAGATTGGTTGATCAGGCCCTGTATAAAAGAGGTATCCCTTTATTCATGAATAATGAGCACTATGATGGATAATCCTTCATTTCTCCCTATATGGTAGGTGTTGAGGTACTTTTCCTATAGCAATATAGTTAGCAATATTTTCATACCACGGAGTGTGAGTAGAAATTTGAAAAAAAAAGGTTCATTTGGAAAACTATCCTCTACAGGTGCACCTTCATCACTAGTATCTAGACTAGAAAAAAAATTTGCAACTACATATCTTTCACTGGCTTATCTACAATGGTAATATCAAATTCTTGAATTAATAATTGCCATCTCGTAATACAACCAGGAGTTATCAGTTTATTCATCAAATACTTGATGGTTGTATGATTAGTGTGCACTAAAGTGGATACCTTGTAATGCTATTCTGAAACTTATTAATAGCATAAATAATAGCCAAAAACTCTTTTTTAGTTACCATATAGTTCTGTTCAGCAGGAGTCATATTCTTGTTGACATAATAAATTGCATAGGGTTTCTTGTTCTCATGTTTCCCTAGGATTTCCCCTACTACTATGTGAGAAGCATTTGTAGATATATGAAATGAGAGTTTCCAGTCAAGACCTCATAATATCAAAGTTTTAAAATCTAGTTCTTTGATTTACACAAAGGTTGTTTCACATTCACCTATCCATACAAACTTTGCATCCTTAGGTAAAAAATGAAAAAGTGGAAAAGCTATCTTAGAAAAAAATTCTATAAAATTTCTATAGTGACCAACATAACCGATGAAACCACATACCTATGTTGGTGTCTTAGGTGTAGGAAAATTTAATACTACCTCTACCTTTCTAGGATGAACCCGAATTCCTACAACTAAAAGCAGATGTCCTAACACTATTCATTCCTTCGTCATCACATAGCATTTTATTGTACTAAGAGAAACATGTGCTTGCTTACATATTTTAAGTACTTTCTCTAAGTTTTCTAGACCTTCTTCAAAAGAATCCCCATATGGGGTGAAGTCAGCCATGTAGATTTCAACACTATCATTGAATAGATCAAAAAATATCCCCAATGTTGCTCATTGAAAGGTAGAAGGTGCATTACAGAGACTGAATGGGAGGACTCGGTATCCAAACGTTCCCCACGGGCATGTGAAGGTAGTTTTATATTAATCCTTAGGGGCTATTTGGATCTGGTTGTACCCACTAAATCCTTCTAGAAAGGAGAAGAACTTATTTCCGGATAATGTATCAAGGACCTGGTCAATAAAAAGTAAGGGAAATTAATGATCATTTTGAGTTTCTTTATTTAATTACCTATAATCAACATAAATCTGCCACTTTCCATTCTTTTTCAGAACAATGACTAGTGGGGATACCCATTGATCATCTGAGATTAGGTAAATAAACTCCACATCCAATAGTTTCTGTAATTTGCCTTTGATAATTTTCTTTAAATCATGATTCATTATTCTCCGTGGTTTCCTAACAGGTCGAGATTGTTCTTTAATGTATATGTGTTGAGTGCATGAATCAACATGGATCCCTTTCATGTATGTATATTCCCAAGAGAAGGATTCTTTCTGTTCCCGAAGGACTTTTAGTAACCATTCAGACTGGGAAGGTGAAATATGAGGATTAACATTTAATGTATTTCATGGTTCAATTTCTAAGAGAATATTGTTATAGGGTACAATTATAGGAACATTTTCAACTCCAGTCTCTGGTTAAATAACTTCCTTACCATTGCAACTCATAATAGATTCTAATAGTTGGCGAGTTGAATCAGAAGCAGAGTTGGGATTTCTGATAAAAGTACTAATGGAATCATCTTTTTTTCGTCCTTAAAATAGAGGGCCTCACCAATAGTAAGAATTGGTCTAATTTCTCCATTTTCAGGTTTGAGCACTTTCATAGGTATAGTTTTTTGTGTTAACGTAAATCATGGTTTATCTAATGAACTTAGTTCTGCAGGGGGGTAAAGAATCATATTCTTTGTAACTTCCCCATTGGATATCACCATATTTCCCAACTAACACCCAATGTAAGCATTTTTGGTCACAAGCCAAGGTCTTCCTAAAATCAAAGGATAGCCACCGACTAGGGATTGGGCATGTAATACTAAAACATCAACATGGTACTACCATGAGTCTACTTAAATAGTTATATATTCCAATTTCCCTATCAGTCTTATAGTATACCGATTTCCAATTCTAGGATGGTGGGAGTTGGTTTAAGGTTTCACAAACCCAAGGTAATTACAACCATAGAAGTTATAACATTAATTGTTGCTCCCAAGTCTACCAGAACATTTGGGATATCAACCCCATTAATTTATACTATAGAATTGGGTTCTCGTGATCTCTATACTTAACAGGTATAGACTTCCCCAACATTATATCTAATAATTTTCCCATAACATGAATAATGAGTGGATCCTTTGGTTTTCTTCCGGGTTTCTTACAACAATATTATTTGATTGTTTTGGTATAAATCAATACATCCTTCATAGCCTAAAGTAACGGTATTTTGACAAATAAATTTTGCAATTCCCCTAGAAAGTCAAATTCAGGAGAAGGACTATGTTTTCTCAAGGATAGTCTCTCAAAATAAGGTGGAGTAGTTTGACATCCCCTAGTATTAATTGTTTGAGAAGGGGTTTGTTGTTCCATAGGAATTTGTGTTGACTCATCCCCAGTTGTTCCAGCAGAACTCCTAGGTTCTAGTTATGAGACTTTATCATTAGTATGTTCAATAATTATTGGTGAAGTCTAAGTATTTACCACCCAACCAGACCGAAGAATTAATTCATTACATTCTGCAGTGGAAATACTATATGCAGGAAGTTTGAGTGTCTCAACTGTGAAAATTTCTAACACTAAATTCTACTGCAGTAACTGATTTATTTCTCCTGCTTATTTCCCACAATAAGTTATTTACAAAACCCTTCAGTAAACATTAAAATAAATTCTACTGAAATTATCACATAATTGCATAGAGAAAATAATAGTGATATACAAGCACAAGAATCAATCACATCAACACAGTTGTTTTTGGACAATTGCCCTGGAAAAATCCAATGTGGGAAAATCAATGTAGCAGATGAGGGTTTATTTATTAATGTTCAACAACAATTGCTTTACAAGGAATGAATCTACAAAAAAAATGAGACACTTCTGAGAGAAACACCTAAAACAAATTTTCTCCTCCTCCTAGAGAAGTTCTAACACCGTGGAGATGCTTCACCCACTTCTACATCACTTATGTGATGAGCCTCATCATTGGGTAATTATATGGGCCTTAATTTGCCTCCTAACTTAGTCAAACCACCTATTCTTATAACTTATTTCATACTTTTGATTATATTTTGTTTATGAGATGAGTTAGAGTTGGATATTTTTCTTTATGGTCTAATGTGCATTTAATGTAGGATTTAAGGAGAAAAGCAAGGAATTTTGGAAATTACCAAGGTCAAAAATGGAATGGGACAAGGGATAGGGATTATAGGAGGTAAATTATCCTCATTTATTACCCCTCCATGTGAATATTCCTCCATCAACTTGGAGTGCAAACAACCAAGTCACGAAGACTAGAAGGCAGTCGAGCAAGTGAAAGACAAAGCACCAGTTTATCTCAAGTTTGGGAGCCAAGCCTCCCTATTTTTAAGGATGTTGTTTGAGGCTTTAGAAGTATAAGTAGAGAGGCCTAGGACCTCCATAGGATTCGGATTTTGGATTGTAAAACTCTACTCTATTTTCAAGCTGCAAGACTTGTGATGGTTCTTTTGATGTAATTTGTTGTCTTGGTAATAAGAATGAGTTTTGTTTTGAGCCAACAGTGAGTTAAATCAGAGGGTTGAATCTCTTGGGTTAGTGTCCAACCCTATCAGCCAAGGATCCTCTTTATTGTACATGTATTCTTAGTGTAGATTCATAGCTTAGTTGTTAGTTTGCTTAGTAGATGCATTTCCATTACAAGTAGTGTAGATTAGATTGGTTGTGTGATAGTTTGTTTCCATTTGTGCCTTCTTTCAAGTAGCAGGTTAGCAAGGATAAAAAGGCTCACCACAATGTTTTTAGTAGGTGTCTTGACCTCACTTCCTCCCTTTGGGACCATGACTTGAGGAAGGGACCCTTCAGCAGCCCCAAAAACACAGATTTCTAGTTCTTTTATGAGATTTGGAGTATGTTGTCTTTAATTTAGTAGTTGGTTAATGTTGCAAGGAAGATTTCATTGTCATATATTTCCATCTCCATTTCTGCAATAATATCTCATTCATGCTTTCATTCCCTTCAACAACTTTCTTCATGCATAATATAGGCAATTGATTCATGCTTTTCTAGTTTATGAAAAATGTATCTCGTTGCATAGTTCTTTTTGGAAGACACACATGTTTTATGTAGAGCAGGTACTTCAAGAGGGGACCAAGACTTCATTACCCGCAACCACCTTCCACTTCATCCACCTTATCCATCCCTTGATTCACCATCAACCTCACTAGTTTTTCATAATTTTTCATTAAAATTTCCCTAAACACATTGAGCGAATCTGGTCATGTCTTATCTTAGATATTGACTCTTGAGTGCTCTTAGACATTCTAACACTCCATTCCACCCATCACACACCTTTCCTAAGCTTCCCAACATCTCACCATTAGCTCTCGGTTGTATCCTATAGGTTTCTTCTAATTCCTATAGGATCATCCTGTAGGTTTCTGGTACATCCTGTAGGTTTTCCTGAAATTGCCTATTTTGAGGCTGAATTGATGGAAAACCTCTAGGAAGTCACAAAAAGCCTCCTAGGACCCCTCCACACCATTCAACCACTCCTTAAACCTTCTAATCATTCTCAAACACCTTCCATCCACCTGTCACATCCATAGAACAATTAGTTTTCATACTTGATTTTGCTTGAAGAAACCAAAGAAGTGAAATTAGATTTAGTTTAGTTTCTTTGCTTGTGCATTAGTATGGTTTGATGCTTTTTACTTTTGCAACTTAGATAGTAGCATTTTTTGTTGTTGATTTAGAAATTCTGCTTAGCATAGCTTCTTAAATTGTTAATTAGCGTATGGTATGGTTTAGCATTACATGTTTACCTTTTCCATTACTGCAGTAGAGTAACCCTCTTAGAGTAGATTTGCCCTTCTTCCATCAAAGAATCAAGCTTCTTCTGACTCTATAGAAGTCTGGCTTGGAAACCCATTGGCCTCTCGCTAGCTGAACAGTGACGACAAGTAGAACCATCACTTTTACTTGTGCAATATACATCACTATCACCTCCAAGTTTGTACGAACCCTGGGTTGATAAGTAAAGCTAGTAGCCCAGGAGTTGTAGCATCCTTGTTGTAATACTGGTGCTCATTGATTTTTGGCGCTGTTGCTAGGGAGGTGTCTGAGTAGAATGTGATTACTGTTTTCTTTTCTTCTATTTCTTGTCTTCAATATTCTACCATTAGTTTATTTCTGCAAAGGTAATTTAGTTGTTTCCTTTCTTTCAATTTGCATTATCTGCTTTCCTTTCCATTCTGCAGGTAGGATTTAAATTTAGCAAGTAGCTTTTTTATTCTACTAGTAATTTCCATTCAATCAACAATTTTAATTCTACAAGTACTTTCCAAGTTTTAAAAATAATACAAAACCAACCCAAAAATATGTCCTTTCATGCCTCGTAGGAATAGGGACAACTTAGGAAAAAAATTTCCAAATACCCCCACTACATCCAACAACCAACCTTGTCTCTTCTTCGGTGGCTATGAACTGGAGGAATCCTTAAGTGAGAAACTTGACATATTTGAAGAGCCTACAAGGGAAGAAGAAGAAGAGCAACCCATTCCTTCTGAACCAATGGGTGAAAACCGAAATGACAGAGGGAATAGAGAGAGAGTTAAGGGTGCCTTCCCCATCAAGGAAACAAATGGGGATACTAAGATGAAAAATATAAGCCCCTCTGCCCTACCTCATTTCCATGGCTTGACCACAGAGGACCCCGACACTTTCCTATTTGATTTTGTTGTTATATGCCGAACCTATGACTATATAGATGATGAGAAAAAGTTAAAACTAATTCCATCTACCCTCAAGGATGCAGCATTGCGTTGGTCATGGGTTTACCTAGAGATAGCATCACAGCCTGGGCTCAGATGTAGCAAGCCTTTAACAACAAATATTGGGACTACTTTCAGTCAATTGATAGTAAAGAAGAAATTTTTAGGTAACCATAGGCCATGATGAATCCTTAGAAGACTACAGAAAAATATTCCAGCTAAGTTACAAAAGGGCCAAGTGCACACTTGACTTTGAGTCACTAAAGTTGGTCCTGCTTAGGGGAGTAAGAGAAGATCTTTTGGATACCTTACATTTGTTAGAAGGAGGAGATATCTACGAATTACCCTATAAGGATATTAATATTGTCTTCAGAAACCATTCTATGGAAACCAGGAAAAAGGGTAGGGATAGTCAACCTATGGGCAGTACATCATCTTCCAACTCATCCATCAAGGGTGAAATTGGAAACATATCGGAATATTTCAATATTGAGATGCTACAAACCCTTAGCTTGCAACTAGACACCATGAACATTAAAAGGAAGTAGGAAGAAGTGGAGAGAGCCTTGGCCATCTTCTATCCTAGATGCACTAGGAGGCATCCTAGGAATGAATGTCCATTGAACTCTATTGAAATTTGCTCAGCCTGTGAGGAAAACCACTCCATAGACAAGTTCCCTTATTTACCCAGACTCAAAGTTGTATATCAAGGAGCAGAAGGGGTCACTGAGAAGCTTTGCTACATTAACCAAAGGAGACCTCCTGGGCCTAGACCATACCAGCAGAGCATGCAAGGGTCATCCCATGCATATTAAAACACCAACCAAACCACAACTATACCTTCTTGGGGACCCCCCACTCATCCTTCCCGGTATACACCCCCTCATTGGTCCTATGCATCTTATTATCATTTACAGCCAGCCAACCAGTCATTTCAACCTTATGCTCCACCACAACCTCAATAGAATACACCACTCTAGGGGTGGAGGCCCCCATACAAAAATTCTCTAGCTCTATTTTTTCCACCACTTGCCCAACCACAGCTCCTACACTTTTCTCCACCCAAGCAACCCTAGATACCTTCCCAGCCAAATCCAAACCTAAACAATAGGCAGGCTCAACAAGTATATAGTGGAGAGACATCATATCCAGCTTATGTTGTGGAAATTCAGGAGATTAACTTGAGATCTGGGAGAGTTCTCTCGAATAACCAACCTCCCCCTCCACCTAGGGAGGTTGAGGAAGAAAGAGAGGAAAGAAACTTTAAAGCAAATCCACCCTTTCTTGAGAGATTAGCCCAACCACTCCAGCCTGCTCTAGAAGAGACTGAACTTCTGGGAGAATTGAAAAATCTATGTGTAAAGATCCCCCTTCTCCAGGCAATAAAATATGTTCCCATTTACAATAAGTTGATTAAGGAGAAGTGCTTCAAGCATCCAAGGAGGCTAAAAAGGGATTCCCTTACCATTAATGTCATTGGGCAACTGTCCAACTTAATGTTGGGGTAGGTAATATGTAAAAAATATTTGGACCCTAGAAGCGCTGTAGTAGATGTGCACATCAATGGCACCATTGTCCCACACACTCTGATCGATCTTGGGGCTGCCATTAATGTGATGACCAAGGACACCATGCTTGAGCTCTACCTCCAAGATTCATTGAGGAAGACCATAATAGTTCTAAAACTTGCATATCATTCCATAGTAACCCCTCTGGGAATTGTGGAGGATGTTGTTGGTTTATTGGGGCCTAACCCAGGTTCAGAGTTAATTTAGCCAAACAAATCCCAGTACTACTGGCCCTTTCGGCAACAACCCACAGAGCACGGACTGAGGTCTCAACCGAAGTAGTATGGGAGGATGCTAGAACTAGGTTTTTGCACCTTGGAGATGTCTGATGAGGTCATGTGGTCCATGGTTTGACCCTGTGCACAAGTTGCTTCTTGCACTTTCCCTCACCTCGCAGCCTGATATAATGCCTTCGCACAACCCTACCCAAGGGCTGAATGTCGCGCATTGTGTTATTACCCTAGATCTTACTGGTATTCCAATGTTAGTTGATTATCTTAGCCTACTTAGGTGCTTTAAGTCATACTTAACAATATAAAGCATTCATATAAGTGCACGCAGTAAATACAGTATATTTGCAAGGTATATCAAACATGTATTAACCCAAGTACAGATACACAAATTTATGAAAAAAATTCTCTTTATTAATTCCTTCTTCGGTTACAAACTTGACTCTGCCCTATGCACTCAGCTATAGGCCTCTGCGCACTCAGTTGCAGAGCCTTCTCCTACTCTATGACCCAAAGACACACTTCACACTTCGACTCAATCACTTGGACTCCTCATGCTTATCTTCTATTCTCTATATCCTCTATCTGCACTTAGAGTCTCACTATATTTATACAATCCCATGGTCCACGGACCATGGGTAGGTCTCTCTAGCCAACATAACATTACAAAACTAGGGTAGACAACCCTGTGATTCTATCATACTTTCACTCCCCGCGCAAGCAATTCGTGGAGCTTTACAATAAGATTCGGTCAAAACTTGGGCTTTGACCCCCAAAACATGCCTTGGGGGATTCCATGCCCAACAGACCCCTGACACAAACATCATGAATTGCGCTCGAGTCACTCTATCAGTGTGGCAACCCGTACGTGGAGTCCCTCCAACTGTTCTTGAACTACGTGGAGGTCAGCAACGCATTGATCTGTCACTTGCTAGATCTATTGCATACGTTGCTCCGAGATCTTTGTGTCAGGAGTGCTTCTCTGCATCAATGTGTGAATCCCCTACATGTGTGCGAGCTTGCCTTCGATATCTGTCGTGATGGTGAAGGCCTTGTCGATCCAAGGCTAGACGTGCGCTTTTAGGACTACTTCCTTATGTCATGCCACGTCCACCTGCTCCTTTAGTGCTTTAGCTTGCTCCATTCTCACAAGCCTATGGGTGAGGACCGCTATCTACACAGTTCCTCGAACACTGTCATACTTCTATTGGAGTTCTTGCACCTCTGTCTCTAAGCATTGGATGTTGGGATCCTCCTACAGAGTTGTTTGTTGGGCAGCCCTTTGTATTTTATAGTGCTTTTTGAATTTGAATTCGACCGTTTCCCCCAATTTCGGTTCATTAATGCTTTCTTAGCAGTATATTTTCCCAAATCTTTCCCATAAATCGCATCTTAAATGCCTGCCACCCTCTCCATTTGGCCTTAATTTGAGCATCCCATCATTAATAGTGACTTCAACGATCACTTTCTGGCCCATCTGCGCGGCATTACAACCCCCCGTGTGTGGTCGTCTTATGCTCCCTTCCAACTACCTAGATCACTAAGACTATCCTTCCCTCAGCTAGTCGGGTGGTTGCACCACCTGTGAAGAGTTTCATCCAATCATTCATCATGTTGCCTGGAGAATCTCGTCCTTTTACTATTATGGTTGGCATCACATACTTTATTACTTACAATGTGCTACCCTGGTCAGTATGTTTAGCAATATGTGGTCCAAGAAAAAGCATCATACTGATCAATTCACAACAATAGGCCTTAACCTTGTCATCGTGACCGCATGCAACTTGTCTTACCATTCTGTTCTTTCTACCGAGAAAATCCTTTTTTATCACCT
Organism: Pinus taeda; assembly: GCA_000404065.3. Taxonomy (NCBI): domain Eukaryota; kingdom Viridiplantae; phylum Streptophyta; class Pinopsida; order Pinales; family Pinaceae; genus Pinus; species Pinus taeda. The sequence goes on along the minus strand of APFE031586788.1, from coordinate 190,350 downwards.
CCTCCATATTTTTGACTTCTCCATCCATCAAAGCATTTTTCTCCCTTAACCGTACCCTTTCTTCTTCAAGTGTGTGAAGTCTAAAGTTTCCCTGTTGGATTTCTTCCTCAAGTCCCATGCGTTCTATTTCTTGCAGCTATGTGATCCCTTCTTTCCAAGCTTCACGAATCCTCGTATCTACTGGTTCTATTGTGCGTGGACTAGGCTTTGCATAGTTCATAGGGATTACAACATTCACTTCATACTTCCGCTATGGAAGTGCCTACATGGTCAAGGTTTTGTACATGGTCCTATAAACCTAGAGAACCACTGGTACACGTAGGTTCCAGTCAATTCGTTTCATATGGTGGACCATGTTCAGTGCTTCACATACTTTTTCAAAAGCTTCTGCATGAATATGCTTCCACGTGTTTGGTTTTTCCATACTTTCTAGTCTCAACCAAAGGGGTCGTTTGTGCCAATGTCTTGCCTACTCCAGTTTGTCGATTGTGTTTCCTAACGCGAGAACAGTGTGCATTCGTGTAGGTAGTACACCATATGCTTGTACCCATCTGAAAAGATGGGAATATGGGTTGTTTCATCCACCATACTCTGCCTTCATCCACATTTGAGGCTTTCTAAACCACATGCGCATCATCCTCCTGCATTCGTGCCAGTCCTCAATAATTCTTTGATGCATACCCCACCATCTTGCGGGTGTAGAGCATAGTACCCATTTTAGAGCATCGAAACGTTGTTGTTCTGGTACTTCTCTTTCAAATTTGTTCAGGAAATCATCCACCTCGCTCAACCCATCATACATAGGTAGATATCTTACCTATGTTTCCACATAGCATAACGACTTTATCATCATGTTACAGTTGAGCATGGTTACCTCGTGTAACTAGTTCTGCCATCGTTCTATTTCTTCATCAAAATCTGAGGTGCAGGAGCTTTCACGCTCCCAAGAGATTCTGCCATCCGCGATTGGATTTACCTAATCCTGATCCCGAGCATTTATCTTATAGATACAGTCTAGATCCTCATTGATATCGTATTTGCACACTGGCTCGATGTAGCACGATCCTTCCGCAGGGTCTAAAGGTACCACTACACGCAGTGACTTTTTCTCAAAAATCATCTTGCACTTCTTTAGATTTATCACTCCATTCATGTTAGTGGCACAGTCTATTCCCTGTAGCACAAGATAGGGATTGTTGTCATCAACAATCTCTATCACTTCAAAATCTGCCAGCGCTCTCGCACCTTCGATATCTACCGTTATTCCCTGTAATCTTCCCATAGGTAGGATATTTTGCTAGTTCACCATTCACAATTGAATAAGAGACCATTGTAGCATAGGCCTATCCATTCCCTCCCACGTCTTCTTTGGTAGTACATTCGTGTCCGATCCTAGATCCAAAATCACTTGATCCATTTCATATTCCCCGATTTGTGCGGTCAATCTCATCTCTCTTCCTATTCGCATTGTGTGCTTCCTGAACTTTCGGACTACGTGTGGTTCTCCTGGTGTGGTTCCAACACATTTAGTGATGAGTTCTTGCAGCCCCTTCATTGCTTTGTTGTCGCACAACAACTTCATGCATGTCTCTAAGAATGTAGTGAGCATTGATGGATCCATTTTTAGTTCTAGTTTATCTTTACTTCCTGAAGTGGAGGCATCTGCAAAGCACTTCTTAGCTTCCATGAATGTCTCCTTAGTGTGCTCTAGATCAAAATTTGGTTCCTTTGTTGGAGCCTTACGAACCTAGGTACTCTCTTCAAGCTACTTTCGCTTGTCGTCCCCCATCATAATACAGCTTTGGAGCATGATATTTACATTCAGGTCTTCCTTGCGCGGCTCAAACCTCATCATTTGTAGGTTCTGAGTCGAGGGAGGTTGGAGTGCTCCTTTATCACACAGCCTCACTATCAGCATGGGACAATCCTCTGTCTCATGATCAAACTATGTACAATATAAGCATGATGGTCTCCTCGGATTTGTACAATCACGGGTATAATGCCCTGGTCCTCTGCAATTGTAACATATTAGCTGTCTATGACCTCTTCCTAGTCCCATTGCAGCTCGACCTCGTCTATGCCCTTGAAATCCAATGTGCGCCATTCTTGCATTTTGATTGAGGGCCCATGTTTCAGTCTGAAATATATAGGTAGGAGTCTGATCCATCATCAGTTCATAACTTCTATAGGTGCACTCATCGTGGCCTGCTGACCTATAGAAATTACAGAACAACTGTTGGGAATTCTGTGTATACTTCTGTAATAGGTGGCATTTATTCATAGCATGCTTCCCTCCTATCTAAAAAATCATGCACCATAACGCATGTGCCACACTTGGTACTGCTTGTGCCTGTAGTCTCAATGGCATTGGTCCTCCTCCCACCAAGTAGTTCGTGAAGACTAGACAATGGTCCTTGTCATGTCCCTGGCCTTTGCACTTCACACACCATACCTCCTCGCGTGCTTTTGGGTGAGCCGTCCTATCTTGTTTCAAACTCTACATTTCAAGGCACAAATTTTTCAACTGTGCATGGGTCTATTGAACTCCCAGGTTAGGATCTTGTATCGAGTTCTCGTGCAGTCTCATTGGGATCTCCAAGGCCTCGGCCTAAGTGGTTAGCTTCTGCTATGACAATGTGTTCCTTAGATGTGGCGTTAGCGATGCTACAAACCATGTGTAGTGTTTCCCATCCATCAAGGTCATATTGGCTTCACGAATTGTACACTTTAGTCTTTGATCCAGCTCCCAAGGGGTCTCGTCTGGAAGTATTGTGATTCCCTTAAATAAAGTGATCGACTATGTCTCTAATATTGGCATACTAAATTCCTTGTTCAGTGTAACTTGGATATCTGCAATACTTGCATTCATATTGTTATTGGAATGCTTAATGTACCAAATTAGTGTGTGATCCTATAGAGCGCTGACCAGCATTGCTTTCTTTATATTGTCATTTGTAAATCCTTGCGCTTCCCATACAGCCCTTACCACGAACCAAAACTAGTCAAGGTCTTCATTCACTACTCCTTCGAACACTGGCAAATTTATCATGCTTGCCATGTTGAATTGTGGTGGTGGCGAAGGTGGTTTGGATGAAAATGAAGGTGAATATGGTGAAACTGGTGGTGTTGTAGGTGGAAGTGATATGTGCGGAATTTGCTGCTTTATCAAACTGATTGCACTTCTTGGTGAAACCTTCGCGAGATTTTCCTCGCTTTCTTGCAGAGGTGAAATCAAGGGGCTAGTTTCTAGTTATGTGCTACCTTTGTTTCTATAGATCCTCCCACTTCATGTAGCCCCAAACATCAATTTATTCCCATAACCCGCTTTTCACACAGTAGCATTTTAATCCAAGTGTTTAAAGATTTAAGGTACTTACCTCACAGTCCTTTGAAGAAGCATCATTCCACCTTGCTATAACTGATTGAAGTATCTACCGCAAACTTGGTGATAAATCCTCCTATAATTCAATCGATCCGGTGATCCACAACATGCGTGATCTTATCTTTCGATGCTTCCAATTTGCGCACCAACTATGGATCCCACACAATAGGTTTGTCGAGCCTACACCTTCCCTGATAGTTTTCTAGCTTCGCGATCCACTCGTAGAACTCAGAGGGGAAGGATGCAAAGAAAATTTTGTGGATTTCCATATATAAGTAGAAATCTAACCACTCTTCCTTTGATAATCGTGGATTCCTATTTTTCTACACTGCGAACTCATGAATCTTTCTGTCCAACCACTCTTTAATTCCTTTCTTGGTCAGATTCCAATGATACAACATCAGACATCTCTATGCAGATCTCGGTCCTAACAACGGAACCATTTTTTGGCTTATTGGGGCCTGACCCCAGGTTCAAAGTTAATTTAGACAAACAAATCCTAGTACTATTGGCCCTTTCGGCAATAGTCTGTGAAGCGCGGATTGAGGTCTCACTCAAAGTAGTGTTGGAGGGTGCTTCGGGTGCTAAAACCAGGTTTCCACACCTTGGAGATGTCTGATGAGGTCACATGGTCACTTTGACCCTATGTGCAGGTTGCTTCATGCACTTTCCCGCACTTTGCAGCCTGATATACTGCCTTCGCACAACCCTACCCAGGAGCTGAACGTTGCACTGTATTATACCCTAGATCTTACTGGTATTCCAATGTTAGTTGATCATCTTAGCCTACTTGTGTGCTTTAAGTTATATTTAATAATATAAATCATTCATACAAGTGTGCATAGTAAATAAATAGTATATTTGCAAGGTATATCAAACATGTATTAACCTAAGTACAGATACACAGAATTATGATAAAACTTATCTTTATTAATTCCTTCTTTGGTTACAGACTTGACTCTGCTCGGCACATTCAGCTACAGGGGTCTGCGCACTCAGCTACAGTCTACTAGGCCTCTATGCACTCAGCTGCAGAGCCTTCTCCTACTCTACAACCCAAAGACACACTTCAGACTTCGACTCAATCACTTGGACTTATCATGCTTATCTTCTATTCTCTATCTCCTCTATCTAATTTTAAAGCCTCGTTCTATTTATACAATCCCATAGTCCACGGACCATGGGTAGGTCTCTCTAGCCGACATAGCATTACAAAACTAGGGCGGACAACCTTGCGACTCTATCATACTTTCGTGCCCCGCACCTGTAATTCGTGGAGCTTTACCACAAGGTTCGGTAAAACATGGGATTTGAGCCCCAAAACATGCCTTGGGGGGATTCCATGCCCAATATATGTGATGGTCTCCATTGACTCTTAGGAGTACCCTACAGATTTCCTAGTTATCCAACCCAATGCTAAGCTTACTAGTTATCCTCTCATCCTTGGGAGGCCATGGTTGGCCACTGCTAATGCTTACATTGGAGCTAGGAATATTACCATCAAGAATGGGCATATGTCCATGCAGTTAGTCCTATACCCTCCTGCTCAACCTTCTCTAGAGCGTGATTTACCTTTATGGTTGGAGGAGGTGGAAGAAGATGAAGTTTATTCCGCCCAATTTTATGCTTTGGAAGCAACCATGGGAGGAGGACAACAAGATGAGGATGACTTGATTGAACACCTGCTCCAAAGTCCAACTCCTGGTTCATTACCTTTAGAAGAAGTAGTAAAGGAAACCTAGAACAATCATCCAATTGACTTATGCTTAGCCGATCCCAACCCACTCCATGTCAAAACCATAGAATTCAGCCCAGGGAGAACCTTGAAAATCAATCCATCTCTTTATGCTCTTGAAGAGGAGAAGTTATGCAACATGTTAAAAGAAAATCTAGAAGGCTTTGTCTAGAGTTACGAGGAAATGATGGGATTACACCCCTCAGTGTGTACTCACCATATATACATAAAAGAAGGTTGCAAGCTAGTCTGACAACCACAAAGGAGGATGAATCCATCTCTTAAAGATATAGTGAAAGAAGAACTAAAAAAATTTCTAGATGCAGGGTTCATTTACCCTATCTCTGATAGTGAATGGGTCTCTCCTCTAGTGTTAGTTCCCAAGAAAAGTGGTAAGTGGAGGACTTTTGTTGATTACAGGGGGTTGAACAAAGCCATAAAAAAGGATCATTTTCCTCTACCCTTCATTGACCAAGTGCTAGATGGCCTGGCAGGAAAAAGGTTCTTCTCTTTCCTAGATGGATTCAGTGGGTACAACCAAATCCAAATCTGCCTAGAAAACCAAGATAAGACCACATTCACCTGTCCTTGGGGTACTTTTGCCTATTGGGTCCTTCTTTTGGCCTATGAAATTCTCCTTCCACTTTCTAGAGAGCAATCTTGAGTATTTTCACGGAATTAGTCCATGATGTAATGAATATTTATATGGATAATTTTACACCTTATGACTATGTTTTTCAAGAAGCCCTATCTAACCTAGGAAAAGTGTTGCACAAGTGCATTGAAATGAATCTGTCTCTCAATCCTAAAAAATGTGAATTCTTAATGAATGTAGGGACCATGCTAGGTCATTCAATATCTAAGCAAGGACTGTAGGTGGACCCAAACAAAATAGCCATCATCCAAAGGGTCCCACCTCCTCAAAAGCAGAGAGATGTCAGAAGTTTCCTAGGGTTAGTTGGATACTACCAAAGGTTCATAAAGGAGTTTATCAAGTTGGCCTCTCGTTTACATGGTTTGTTGGCCAAAGATTCTGAGTTTATATGGTCAAAAAGTTGTCAAGAGGCCTTAGACATTCTAAAGGATAAGTTAACCACTACAACAATTCTTCGAGGCCCAAACTGGGCCCTCCCCTTTCATATTCATGTTGATGCCTCACATAAAGCCATAGGAGTAGCCCTAGGTCAAATAGATGAATGTTATCTATTTTATTAGTAAGAACTTATCAAAGGGTGAAATAAATTATAAAGTGACCGAAAAGGAACTCCTGGTTGTTGTTCATTCATTAAACAAATTCAGGCATTACATTACATGCTATCAAATATTTGTGCATACTAACCATGCTGCAATCAAATATTTAATAAACAAATGAGATGTGAATGCTCAAATTATAAGATGGTTACTTTTATTACATCAGTTTAATCTAACCATTGTTGATAAGCATGGTAAGGAAAATGTTGTTGTGGAACTTTTATCTAGGGTAAATTTTCTTGCAAGTGAAGGAATGGTGGATGACTAATTACGGGATGAGCACTTATTTGCTATTTTAGTTCTCTCTCCATGGTTTGCTGATATAGAAAACTATTTGGTATCAGCATAGTTCCCACCAAACTTTTCCTCCAAAGAAAAGAGCAAGATAGTAAAAAAAAGTGCCCCCTTCACTTGGATTAGGGGCAATCTTTTCAAACTTGGCCCAGATCAAATCTTGAGAAGGTGTGTCAGGGAAGAGGAATTCTTTGACATCCTTCTGACCTGTCATGATGGGCCTTGTGGAGGTCACTTTGCAGCAAAGAGGACAACATTCAAAGTGTTACAAACAACTTAATATTGGCCCACTCTTCATCGAGATGTGAAAAAATACACTAGTCAGTGTGATCGGTGATAGAGGATGGGAAGGCCTAGTCTAAGAGATGAAATGCCTCTGCAACCTCAAGTGATTTTTGAGCCATTTGACAAGTGGGGCATGGACTTTTTTGGGCCTATTGACCCTCCTTCAAAGAAAAAACAGTGCATTATTGTGTACACTGATTATTTGACTAAATTGGCTGAAACCAAGGCAATTAAGGTAGCAACAAAAGAGAAGGTGGCTGAGTTCCTGAGGGAGAATTTATTCTACAAATTTGGATACCCTAGAGAGTTCGTCACAAACCAAGGTAGCCATTTTACCACCAACATGATCGAAGACTTTCTCAACCATCATAAGATCAAGCATAGGATCTCCACTCCCTATCATCCTCAAACTAATGTGCAAGTGGAGATGACCAACAAAGCACTGGAGGGAATCTTAACCAAGGTGGTGAGCAGCAGCAGGAAGGATTCAGCAAAAAGGCTAGTTGAGGCCACATGGGCCTATAATACCAAATGGAATACCACCACTGGATTCACACCCTATGAGTTGGTCTATGGGAAAAAGGCCTTGTCGTCCATTGAATTTGAATATAACACATTAAGGATGGCAGCCCAACTAGATTTGGATCTCAACAGTGCACAGAAAGAGAGATTATTCCAATTGAACGGTTTGGATGAATTTGGAATGCAAGTCCTCCTACATACAGAGGTAGTTCAACTTCAGAGGAAGATTTGGCATGATAAAAATATCAAACAGAAGAAATTTTAGGAAGGCGACTGGGCATTGTTATATGATTCTAGGTATAAGGACTTCTAGGTCAAGTTAAGGGCAAGATGTCTCAGACTCTATGTTATGGAGAGATGCCATGATAATGGTTCAGTGCAAATCAAAACCATAGATGAAGAAGCCATTCCTTTGATCGTTAATGGACACTGTTTGAAAATTTACAAGAGACCTTTATCAAAGCAAGAGTTCTTTGATGATATCAATAAAACATTGATGATAGTGGAGCAAGTTCCAGCTCCTCCCTCATCAAATCACTAAGGAAAAAGAAAAAAAGAATAAGGACTCAGGTGAAAACCTCCATGAGGCATGAGAGTCCCATCCTTTTGTTGAAAACCTCTTGAGGTAACCCAATGATGAAAAAAACAAAACAAAAAGAGAGAATAAGAAGATCCCTAAGTGCAAACCTTCCTTGAGGCACCCAGGGCAAACAGCTAGGGTGAAAACCTCTATGAGACAGCCTAGTTGTTTTTCAAATATATATAAATATATTATATATATATATATATATATAAATCATGAAAATTCCATTTGCAGGTCGACGAGAATGATAGTTAAGGAGAAAAAGATGATCCCAAGGAGACCCCTGCCACTCACATATTAATTTTTTCACTCCTTACCATGCATCCCTCCATCATTTTTGTCACTTTTCCACTCCATTGCTTTGATTTATACAAAGACCATGTTTTCTATAGGATCCCCTAAAAACCTACAAGATGATCCTATAGGAATTACAATGACCCAGAAATCCTACAAGAAATAATCTAAAGCCAAATGATGGACTTTTTAGGTCCATAAAATCCATCCTCTCGATGATCTAGCACCTCACCTTGCCCACCATCATCATCCTTGCACTCGTCATTCAAAAAAAAAAAAATATTAGTTTCAACAATTTTTTTCAGTATTCAAAGGAAAAAAAGGAAACAAAGAGGAGTAAAAAGCATCACATGAGTATCCTTTACTCTCCACACTCCCACTCCTTCTTTCCATCCATGTCACCATCCTCACATACCCAGCAAGCAAAATGATTAAAGAATTCTGAGGGGGAAGCAGCTACAATACACCCTTTAGGAAATCATGTAGTAGCCTATCCCATAGAATTTCAATCACACCAGCAACAAGTCTTCAACAGGATGATCCAAGAGCTCCAAAGTAGTAGCATCAGATCTTCAACCACAGATACCTACAAAAACAGAGAAACCATTAGCAGAAAATAAGAGGAGGAAGAAGAATGGCATGTAGCAAATACACACAGCAACACCTCTAGTCTTCGAAAACTACAGCATATCGTTGAAACCACAGGTAAGTATCCCGCTCGGTCTCTCATATGCATTACGTAGTAAAAAATTGTAAGGGTTACGAGATAGTTGGTTTATAAGTGAAAAGGTGGCCAGTTAACTTGGCCACCTTCGTTTAGTCAGCACATGCACAACCGGGTGTCCTCTCATGCGTGGCTATAGTCAACTCAAAGACAAAGAAGGAGTAGGACAAAAAGAGGTTAAACTATGCATCTACAAGGTGGGACTTGATTATAAGGAGTGCGCAATGATAAGGTGGTAGTGGGGACCAATGATCCAAAAATGGCAATGTACCTTTGCTGCCAACACACCACCTCACCCTGAATCACCATAAGAGGAAATAAAACATCATTCCCATGCATTCATGCATTTCATCTCCTAGAAACTCACTCACTCAAGTCACTCTCATAACCCAAGCCACCCATTGGAACCAAAGATCCATTGTTCACTGCACAAGAATTCCTACAAGAGCATGCACAGGAATTCCTACAGGATACACAGAGATTGTCTACAAGATTGGTAGTGAATAGTTAAGAAGGGATATCATGGGATTTGGCCACTACAACCAGTCCAAAGAGGTAAGCTCTAAAGTTACATTCCCCTTACAAGTAAATGAACCAAGGATACTCTAAATTTGAGTGAATTTAGCAATTGTGTGAAGGGAATTAAATACACAATCATTTCTGTTTTGGTCCTGCATTTGAAAAGTTGTTTCAACCCTCTCATTTTCTCCTCAAGATTCATAGCAAGATGACAAGAGGGCTTAATAGGACAGATCCCACAAACACAATGAGAATCCAACTACACCCCAAGTGCTTGAAATCTTCACAAGACATAATCGGATGGGGTTTTTCGAAAAAATCAGAGGGTATGATGATGAGGTGGCTCAAGAACTTGCTCTCTCCCTCACTCCACACACCAGAATACATGCCATTGTTGTAATAAGGGGCCTCACTATATATCTCACCATTGAGCTCATCAGCCTGGTCACCACACTTCCCCTAGGAGTCCCATGGAGAAAAGAAGACAAAGGAGATAGCTAGGTTGCCAAAATAAAATTCTTTTTAGAAGGTGAGGAACCCACTGAGGACAAAAATGGAGTAAGAAGGGAAATTCTACCATATCAATGGAGTGAGGTAGGCTACCAACTAATCAAATACATCTCATGTGAGGGTAGATATAGTGTTGTCTATGGCTATCATTTCAGGGTCCTTGAAGAATTAAGATTTGGAGTAGAAACACCCCGTCACCAAAGGCTCAGCATACCATATTTCTTGCTTCAATCACTCATAGACTCAAGCATCAAAGTGAAGGAGGGGAATTCCCAACAATTAGCTCACCATGGGCTGATTAGGACCCTCATTGAAGATTCCCTCCAAAACCTCATAACCCGTATAACATGGTCAGTTTTCAGAGACATGCCAACAGAGGATGACATCAAAGCTCTCACTTATGATGTTAATCCTACTGTGAGTGAAGATGAAGTAAAACAGGAAGAGGAAGATATAGAAGGAGATGAGGATGATATGGATGAAGAAGGAACTAACACATAGGAATAGGATGAATATGAAGAAGAATAGGGAGAAGAGAAGGACGATGATGAAGAAACAGAGGAGGAAATTAAGGAGGAAACTGATAGAGATGATAAATAGCTACAAGAAGAAGAAGACATGAAAGACAGAGAGGAAGAAGGAAATAGAATAGAGGGGAAAAAACACAAGGAGGAGTCACCTAGGGTGTCTCCAGAGGCCATTGAAAGAGAGGCAGTAGTTTCCCTCATTACTCTCATCACCCCAATCAAGCAAAAGGTAAACAGGCAGAGGCAGACCCCACTATATTTTAGGACAAGAAAGAGCACAAGAATAAGTCAAGGGGAGCCACAAACATCAACCAAAATTCCTATTGAGATTGAATATTACCATACACAAAAAGACAAAATGCCTTCCCCTAAGTCCCCTATCACATATGTAAGGAAGACTACTATTAAATCAACTTCTTCAAAGGGTAAGGCAATCCTACAAGATCCACAACAAAATCTACAGGAAGCAAAAACAGTCCTACAGGATACTCTGTTGAATCTACGGGAGGCACAAAAATTGGAAAGGAAGGTAGGGGAGTAGCAAGAAGCTAAATAGGAGGACCTAGAGACAAAATAACCCATCCCCCAACCTAACATGGACTCCTATTAGTCATACCTAAAAAAATTTCCATCCCCCTATTCTTTGAGCTTGAGAAGGAGAGGGCCAGAACTCACCGATGGATGCAGATCGCCAAACCAAAGGGAGTAGAAGACATTAGGCACATGGAGGAGAAACTTAAAGAAATGGGAAGAGAGCTAAGTGGCTTAAGGGATAGAGAAGCTATAATGAGAAATCAACTAGAGACAGAAAATGCATGGCTGAGAGAACAGCTGCAGGAAAGAGAGACCCAATTAGCATGTATGGTCAGCCTCTCCTTGGAGGAAATCTAGTGTAGGATGCCATATAAATCCTATGCTCTCTAACTCAAAGAAAAATGGTTGCAATTTTAGATTAAGACACTAACACAGAGGGGAACCATGCCATTTCAGGACTACAGGCAGTTTATTGATCTTTGTGATCAAAGTACACTAGAGGATAGGGCCAAAATGGCTGAGTTTTATTTGCACAACATGGGCCTCACAAACATGAATGTATGGGACCCTAATGCCAAGCTAGGAGATCTACAATTAATGGATTTGGCATCATGGATGAACCATGAGGGTTCAAGGGCTGTAGAGATGAAAGGGATATTATCAAGAGAGTAAACTAAACATATTTTAATCAGATTTGAACAGTAAAATCCCATGGCCCTCATCAGTACCCATAATTTGAATGCAAATGACCCTCAGTTGGCACCTAGATATCTTGTTTCCCAAGAGCAAGCAATTTCACATTTTGAGGACATGTTTAGGTTGCTAGGAGATGATAGTATACATGCTTGCCTAAGAAGATGGAACACACTGCCATACAGCCTAAAGGTAAGAGAATATCACCCCCTTCAAAGGTTAATAGAGGCACTCAATAGGGCACCTATGTATAAGAAATCTATGTAAAGGTTGAAGGTCAATTGGATAGGCCTAAAACTTAGCCCACCACTACTCTTAGGGATGCTAGAAGGGAGAAAAGAAGAAGAAGAAAAGAGGTAGTGGGAAGAGGTAGAAAAGAAAGCAGGATTCTGTGAACAAGAAGAGGAGACCATAGTAGAGGCATGGATGTCTAAGAGGCTACGAGAGCCATGAAGGATATGGATATTGGCTAAGTTTCTTAGAGGATGAGCAACACTTTCAATAGGGGGGTGATGATGAGCCTCATCATTGGGTAATTATATGGACCTTAATTCACCTCCTAACTTAGTCAAGCCAACTATTCTCATAACTTATTGCATACTTTTGATTATATTTTTTTTATGAGATGGGTTAGAGTTGGATATTTTGCTTTGTGGTCTAATGTGCATTTAATGCAGGACTAAAGGAGAAAAGAAAGAAATTGTTTAAAAGACCAAGCTGAAAACTTGAATGGGACAAGGGAGAGGGATTATAGGAGGTAAATCCTCCTCATTTACTACCCCTCCATTCAAATATCTATCCATCAGCTCAGAGTGCAAATAGCCAAACCATGAGGACTAGAAGGCAACCGAGCAAGTGAAAGACAAAGCACCAGTTTATCTCAAGTTTGGGAGCCGAGCCTCCCTAATTTTAAGGAATTCGTTGGAGACTTCAGATGCCTAAGAAACCAAAAATCTGAAATCAGATTTAGTTTAGTTTATTTGCTTGCACATTAGTATGGTTTGATGCTTTTTACTTCAGCAACTTAGATAGTAGCATTTGTTTATTGTTAATTTAGCAATTCTTCTTAGCATAGCTTCTTAAATGGTTAATTAGGGTATGGTGTGGTTTAGCATTACATGTTCACCTTTTCCATTACTACAGTAGAGTAACTCCTTTAGAGTAGTTTTTCCCTTCTTCTATCAAATAATCAAGCTTCTTCTGACTCTATAGAATTCTGACTTTGAACCCCAGTGGTCTCTCACCAGCTGAATAGTGACAATAGGCAAAACCATCACTTTTACTTGTGCATAAAAAATTGTCACCTCCAAGTTTTTACAAACCCCAAGTTGATAAGTAAATCTAGTAGCCCAGGAGATCTAGCATCCTTGCTGCAATATTGGTGCTCATCATTCTTCATCACTCTATGTCAACCTGCGTGAGGACTGCATCTCCAATGGTGTTGTCTCCCTGATCTTCCCTCTAAGTTGTCTCTTGAATTCCCTGTGCCACCTCCTCCTCAACCTCTGACTACTAATGAAGCCCTCCTCTTCCTTCACCCTACAACTCTCCCTTTGAAATCAAACTCCTTATTCTTGAGAATCGATTTCCCTCGGGTTACTGAGTATTTTCTCGGTGTGTCTCCAAATGATTCTCAAGTCTTCTCTTATACTTTTCCTATTGGTGAATCAACAACCAAGATTAAGTCTCTAATCACCTTCTCTTAGAAGATTGTCACCCATATCTTTATTAATACCCATTAATATTTTTATTTTCCTAAGTTTAGACTTAGGAACATGTTGATACCTAAAAAATTGTTGCATCAACATTGGGGAAAACCACCCGGTCCAAACCTTAAAGGCAACTCCTTTTCCATTTGGTGTGGTGGCTTCGACTGGATATAATGGGACCAGTTTCCCAATGATTTATAAATGGGATGGATAAGTAATTGATTTTTCTAATATATAATGGGAATGATGGATGATTTATTCTAAAAATGCAACAATATAAATAACTAATCTATCCCGGGAAGTCTTTCTCTTTAGTGTAATAATTAAAACATTATTACACTATTCTTTATATATCATTGACACACATATGTATGAAAATAATAACTCCTAAACATTCAATAGTGATAAGCCAAAGAATTGTTGTGAAAGCGCACACATATATCAATAATAGCAAAATGAATAAACGTGGATTCATATAAAAGAATGAAGCAAAAACATAGATAGTAGTACCATATGTAATTTGAATCCTCTCTGATATCAATCGCATTCAGATCCCACCTTTCAACTTGGAAATACTTTTACAAGAAGCAATAGTGCATATCACATAAAAGTACTCCTGATTAAAACTCAAAATTTAGGTCCAGTTTTTATAAAAATATATATCGGAAGCACAGTAGTGCAACTTCTGATCCAAGTCTTAATACAAAAATTGAGGACGCTTTCTAAAAATATGAAAGGGTCTATAAATACTATCTAGACAAACTAACTATGAAATAAAAATGTTGTGTGCTGGTATAACCAAATCACAAATATATGAAAATCTTCCCAAAATAGGCATGCTTACAGTCAGTCAGAATGGTTCATTGTTTCAGCTGACTATCTTGTGGTTTGAGTTGGCAAATGGCAAGCATCAGTTGTAGTTCTGGAGGATGACTCATGCATGAATATAACTGGGCAGTATATGTGGCATTAGTAATTTCTAGAATCATGTAACCAATTACATCGGTGAGGCATTTTATCGTTGTTCGCTGACTATATGGTTTAACAAAGAAGAACCAAAAGGTTTCCCATGTTAAAGTTTGAATTCCCGTGATCAATCTTTCCCTTTTTTCCAGCTCCTGTTTCCATGTCTACTCCAATGCTTTCACCGATGGTAGTTTCCCTGGAATACATTCTAAAATTAAATTTGACAAATAAAGACTATCATAAATTAACTCAATCAGATTACTAGTCGCTGATATGCATTGTGATGTTTCCCTTTCTGCCTTCGTCAATTGAGTTTGCCATTCAAGGAACAGGATTTCCTTATGTGATTCCATAACTTGGGGTAGATTTGTAACTTGTCATTCCTTGGTTTCTTACCAAGAGAGAAACTCCATTAATTTCTCATCTTCTTTCTCTAATTTCTGTCTCGCATCAACAGATTTATCAATCATAGATGATGAAATTTCACATAGAGGAAGAGCAAGAGAGATATTTTGACATAATAAGCTCAAATGATTAGATAGTGCTTTAGTAATTTGGACAGCCTCTGATTTGAATTCTCCCACTTGAGGAAATCCTTTGAAATTTTCTATTTGCAGTGACAGTTGGGTGAACTATTCTTCTTTCAATTTTCTCAACTGTTCATTCATGGACTTCAGCTTGTTTAATGCTTGAGATAGTTCCTTTTGCTTCTGAACTACATGTTGATCTATCCTCTGCTTCTCTTTGAGGAATTTCTCGTTTAATTGGTCATTTGAATACTTCTATGTTGCTAACTACTGTTCTAACTACTCTATCCTATGTTTCTTCTCTTGTACCTGTGTTTCTAACAAGATAATCGCTTCATCCTTTTCCTTGAGTAAATTGCTAACTTCTGATGCCTTGTCCATAGTAGCTACTATGTATGCTCCGGCATACTGAGAGAGTTTAGTAAGATCTTCGGAAGGGTTGACTTCCTCTCTCCATACCACATTGGTTATCTTTATCTCTGCAGGCAAAAGAGAATATTGATCAAGTTTTCTCTTTTTCCTTTGTCTCTTTATTATAGCCCTATGGTTAGGGCTGTAGAAGACATCCAAGGGTGGTATTTCTTCTACATGTAGAACAATTTCATCGGATGGGTTCTCTAGAATCATCTCTACATCCTTTTGAGTCATGGGTGGGTTGCTAGTTCCTTCAATCAGAACTATATTAGTTGCTTTCTTCTGACCAATTGTCATTTCAGGTGTGCTAAATCCTTGTAAGCTCTCAGTATTGTTGATGATTGAGTCAAATTGTTGCCATTCTTTGAGCAGTTTGGGATCAATATGAATGCCTTAATCAATGAGTTCACTTCTTTTTCCTCGTTCCTACTCCTACTCTGGTGTTTTTTCTTTCTTAGGAACTTTTTCCACTACAGGAGTTTTATCGGCAGCTTCTTGTTTAGTTTCACTTGGCTGGACTATCGCAGTTGTGGCTAATAGGTCTAAAGGCAGAGTTTGCAACCTCTGTTCTCTAAGCCTATTGAATGTTTCTAACCCTTCATCTTCATATTTCATCCTAGCCAATCCTTTAACCTGAAATAATGATTCAGCTGAAGCGAATAAATCATCACAGTCATCTGCTTCATGATCAAATTTGGCAAGTTTGGCTAGAGATGTGACGTTATAAGCAACCTATCTTGCATCATATTGCCAGTTAGGAATTGTGGCAAGATTCAACATTTGAATCTTTTCTACCTCTTTCTCTGCATGCTTATAGTCATGTAAAGTGAAAATGCCACATTGCAAGGGAAATATAGGCCACATGTGTTTCTTTGAATTCGTAAGGGTTCTGGATGTTCCTTCCACTATTATTTGATAAGCTAACTCCCGAGCTAACAATTTATTAGGAACATATAGGGGGAGAACATGGGGTTTAGTGAGGCTACCAAAAAGCCTTACATAGGTAAATTTCTCCTCCCTTAACCAACTACCTACTGCTGTCAAGTCAGTCTCTACTTTTTGGGATATCCTGGGAGCAAGCTTATTAAAAATAGAATAATATACAAGTAAAAAAAAACCATCATAAATTTTATACAAGTGATTTTTGCAGTGAACCTTCCATTACTGCTGATGATAAATATGAATTGAGTTTGGATCTTGTGCAACCCACTTCCATCCATTGCTCTACTACAACATGTGTTGTTGCCCATGACACTACAACTGAAACTTCTACATCTCTACTACACCTCCCTCTGAATATGTTGCATCATGCTTCCTATAGCACTACCACTGCTAACTGTTTCACTGCAACTCCTTATAATATTTTCTTCTGCTACTAAAATGCATTATTCACCATACCCATCTTCTCCCTGAAGTAGACAAACTTGGTTCTTCCTAGAGCCATGGTGAGAATTCTATCACTTGTTCTTCTATTAAGGCGTACCTCAATTGTACTGCCCCTTGTTGGACACTATCTCTGATCACTTGATATCAATTTTATTTGACCAATCATGAAAGACTAGATTCTCATAGAACTTGATGCAACTATGATTATCACACAAAATACTAGTCACTTCCATATTTATCCTGAATAGATTCACAAGAAATTTCCTAATTCATATTGTTTCGCACAAAGTTGTGATAGATGCCATATATTTAGCTTGAGATGAGCTCAGAGCCATGGATTTATGTTTCCTACTACACTAGGAGGTCATTCCTGATCCAATGTTGAAACAGTACCCAGTGGTACTTTTTTGATCTACTGAACTTCTAGTCCAATCTATGTAAGTGAACCCACTCAACCTGATGTCATTGCCTTGTGTGTACATTAGTCCATGCTCGATTGTTCCTCATATATATCTGAGAACATGCTTGGATTCTTCCCAGTGCACCTTCTTGGGTTCCACCATGAACTGACTGAGGGTGTTGGTAGTGTAACAAATGTCCAACCTGGTATTGACCAAATACATCAGGGACCCTAAGAGTTGCATGTACAAGATGGGATTGACTTCTTTACCTTTTGATGCATCAATCTTCTTCTAGTTGGTGATCATTGGAGTAGCCATAGGTCTACAGTCCCGCATTCTGAACCTTTTCAAAATCTTTGTAGCGTATCTCCCTTGCCCAAGGAAAATTTCACCCTTTTACTACCAAACTTCCAACCCTAGGAAATAATGCATCCATCCCAAATCCTTCATGTCTAATTATGTGGCTAGGTTCTCCTTCAAATATTTGATGAGCCCAGATGAGCCTATCAAAAAGAGATCGTGCACATATAAAACCAAGATTAGAGGCTCATTTTCTACAACCAGAAAGTAGAGGTTAGGATCTACATCACTCTTGATGAATCCCATCTTCTGCAAGTAGCCATCAATTCGATTGTACCATGCTCTAAGTGCTTGTTTAAGCCCATACAGAGCTTTCTTCAACCTACATGCATGAGATTTCTTCTCATGTGTCTCAAAATGCTTTGGTTGTTTAATGTATACTTCTTCTTCTATCATCCCGTTCAAGAACCTTGTCTTGACATCCATGTGGAGAATCTCCCACCCCATCTAACCAAACCCCTTATCCACAAACCTGGCTTTTCATTTTTCCACACTCCCATATGTAGTGTATTTGACTTTATAGAGCCATATCGACGCTGCAATTGACCTGTCCTAAGGCCTAGGTACCACTTCCCAGACATTGTTAACCATTATGGAACTTTATTCCTCCACCATAGCATCTACTTGTACTTGATGTTGAATGACCTCCTAAAAACTGGAGGGTTCTCCAACCTAAGCCACCAAGGCTTGGTATCTGTCAGGTTGTCTACACTCCCTTTTCTCATTCTTGGGTGCCTCAACGAAATCCCCTGCATCTTGTAGTATCTAGTGAATTTATTGGCTCATTCTACCACTAGTAGTGGGTATATCTATCTACTTCTCCTCTTCCTGAGGCTCCACCTCTGGAGTTTTTCCTTTATGATAAATACTAGTGCTAGTTTCTACTCGTTGAAGTGGCTGGACCAACTGATCATCCTTTGACTACTCTCCGAAAGGAATTTCTTAGGATTTCCTAAAAGCTCTTTCCTCCATGAACTTTACATCCCATTGAATTATGATATTCCTATTCCCCGAAAAATAGACTCTATATGCCTTAGCATTCTCTCTATATCCCACAAGATATACCTTCTCCGCATTCTTATCCAATTTCTTCCTCTTTTCTTCGGGTACATGGTAGAATGCCAAACTCCCAAATATCCTGAAATGACTTACCTCTGACTTCTTACTAGTGAAGACACTCTTTAGAGTAATATTACATAATCCCCTATGAGGAGTCTTGTTCAGGACATACACTATCTTGTTGCATGCTTCTTCCCATAGAAACTTGGTCATATCCTGATCATACAACATCACTCTAGTTGCTTCAACAATAGTCCGGTTCTTCCTTTATGCTACTCCATTTTGCTCCAGATTATAGGGGGTTTTCCACTCTCTTCCGATTCCTTCCCTTGCACAAAAATCAGTGAAGTCCTTTTCGATGTATTCTCCACCATTATCTAAGTGCAATATCTTTATCTTCTTTCTTGTTAGATTTTCAACTAGAGCCTTGAACTCTTTGAATCGTCTGAAAACCTCATCCTTGGTTTTTAGAAAGTTGATCCAAGTCTTTATGGAATGGTCATCAATGAACATGATGAAGTATTGATCACCACTAAAAGCTTTTATGGACATGGGTCCACATATATCTGAGTGTATCAATCCCAAAATACGCTTAGCCCTATTGTTGCTTCTGGAAAATGTTGCCTTGGCATACTTGCCTAGTGCACATCCTCTGCATAAATCATCTCATTTGGTACTTAATTATGGAACTCCTAATACTATTCTCCCAAGAATTCTTAGATACCCATGGTGTAAATGTCCCATCCTCCTGTGCCATAGCTCATTCAAATCTATTTCCCCACTGCTTCCTATCAGTGCCATTAGAGATTCTAGCTGTAATCTATACAACCTATTACTTCGGACTCTAATCTCGGCCTTCTTTTTCCAACTCGGGTGTTTGACATATGCTTTCTCCTTAATGAAGAAAACATCATAGACCTTGTTTTGAAGCTTATATACAGAGAGCAATTTCATCCCCAATCCTGGCACATGCAGCACATTGGTAGCTTGAAGTCGATCCCCTACTTTTATTTGAAAGACTACAATACCTCTTCCTACAGGGTACATTTTGACTTATTTCCCATGGTGATTTGGAAGTTCATCCTTTCTTCTTGATAATTCAAAAAACATTCTCATATTCCTGTCATATGCCAGGAAACTCCACTATTTATATACCAAACCTCAGAGGAGGTATAACTCACTAGGCAAGCAACTTCTTCTTCCAATCTAGAAGCTAACATAGAATAATCATGCTCCATGTTCTTCGTGCTCTCTTCTTTCTCTAGAGATCTGTGTGAGTCCCTCTGAGTTGATGCCCTGGAAGCATGCTCTTGACACATATAAAATTCTTTAATCATGTTTCCAAATCTCTGCTCTGATACCATTTGAAATTTTCTAACACGAAATGCTACCGTAGTAACTGATTTATTTCTCCTACTTATTTCCCACAATAAGTTATTTACGAAACCCTTCAGTAAAAATTACAATGAATTTTGCTGCAGTTACAACATAGAGAAAATAATAGTGATATACAAGCACAAAAATCAATCACATCAAAACAATTGTTTTTTGACAATTGTCCCCGAAAAAACCCAATGTGGGAAAACCAGTGCAATAGATGAGGGTTTATTTATTAATCTTCAGTGAAAATCACTTTACAAGGAATGAATCTATATAAAAACTAAGAAACTTCTGAGAGAAACACCTAAAACAAATTTTATCCTCCCCCTAGAGAAGTTTTGACACCCTAGAGACCCTTCACCCACTTCTACGTCACTTTTGCATCACTGTACATCAACCTATGTGAGGACTGTGTCTTCAATGGTGTTATCTCCCTCCTCTTCCCTCTACATTGTCTCTTGAATTCCCTACGCCACCTCCTCCTTAGCCTTTGACTACTAATGATGCCCTCCTCTTCCTTCACCCTACAACTCTCCCTCTAAAATCGAACTCCTTCTCCTTGAGAATCAATTTCCCTCGGGTTACTAAGTATTTTCCTAGTGTGTCTCCAAATGACTCTCAAGTCTTCTCCTATCATTTTCATGTTGATGAATCAACAGCCAATATTAAGTCTCTAATGAATGGCTAAGATTAAAACAGACTTGATCCTCATCTCTTAAAATATTCTCACCCATATCTTTATTAATACCGATTAACATTTTTATTTTCCTATGTTTAGACTTATTAACCCATTAAAAATATTAATTATTTTAATAACTCCTCATCTGGGTGGAATTTCTCCAAACAATTTATGGGTCTTGGAGATATCATGTGTTCTAACCCCTCCACAAAATTTCAGATCTAGAGCACATCCGATGCTACCCAAAATCAACATCAACCTATTGAGTCCCCCTATTGTTTGGATTTGGGTTGGATTGAACAAGAAGTTGTGGATGAAGAGGAGGATTACTGGCATAGGATGGGATAATTTTCCAGAAGGAGGAGGGGGTCCATGCCAATTATGGGACCTTGAAGGAGTTGGAGCACACTGAGGGAACCATGGTTGCCAGGGCATTGGATATTGACAAGATTGCTGCCAAGAAGGTGAAAAAGGTATAGACTGAGGCCCAAAAATAAATTATTAAAATATTGAGAAGGGTCTTGAGGCATACTTTGATTCATGTTTTGTGGCCATGGTTTCCATCATTTTCTTGATCCCCTGAAGTACAATTGATCTACTTCTTCATTTTCTCCCTGAAAATATGCCTTCAGCCCAGGAAGATATGGATAGGTGCTAGTGGAATGGGTTTGTTCACATATCACATAGGTCTCGAAAGTATTTAGTGGACATTCCTTCAATGGGTGATTCTTTATGCATTGATGGTAGAAAATATACATGGCCTTCTCTACTTCCATCTAATTCTATATCGCTTGTAAAACATCCAGCTATGAGGATGCTGTGCTCAAGATATCAATCCTCAAGTTGTCCAGCAAGTATCCAATTTTTGCTTTCGTAACTCCACCATTGGATGTCTTGAGGGTTCAGATCCCCTACCTCTGCCTCATAACTCCACGTGAACACTTGAAGCACAATTCACAAATGGTGTCAAAATATTCCTTTCATATGTCTCTCTTTCCTACTATGTTCAAAAGTTCCAAAGATTCCTCCTCTAGTGCCTAGAGAAAAAATATTTTCAACATGTCATTATCCAGATCACTATGGCCTGATCTTTGAAAACTGTGTTGCAAACGTTCCACAAATTCCTCCATGTTCTCATCCTCTTTCTCCATAATCTTAAAGATTTCTTCCTCAATATCTCAAGATTTGTAGTAGTCTTGATACTTTTTGAGGAAAATAATCTTCATATCATCCCAAGTAGTAATGGAATTCCCTCCTAAACCCATGAACCATCTTAAAGTTGTTCCCTTTAAGGTGGCAGAGAATATCTTCAATTTCTGTGCATTAGAAATATAGTCATACCCCCAATGAACAACATTGAATTCAAACATGAATGTGTCAGGATCTTTAGAAGAAAGACCATGAAATTTAGGTAATGTTGTCAAAGGAATAACCTTCATGGGTGCATCACCCCTGATATCTTCAATTCGGAATTCAATTGAAGAAGTTGAGGAGCCATGGATATCTTCCAATATTCACTTAGAATCTCAATAGGTTCTAGTTGTTCTATAATGTGTGGTTGAGTCTATTTAATAACACTCCCTTGATCAAATTGTGCAGTGAATTCCTTCAAGTCTTCTTCTTCTTATGAACTCACAGTGTTCAACTCTCCTGATCCTCTGCTTGCTACTTCTTCTTCCCTCAATTGTGCTTCTATTATTGGGGGAGGTTTTGGTTCTAAAAATGACTATCATCCAAATCTCTTATGAGATCTCACCCTAACAACATCTTGTGATGATGCTCCTGATTGAGCTCTTGAAATGATTTCTTGGATATAGGTAGTTTTTCCCCGATCTTTCCTTCCTTTTTCTGGGGGTCTTCCTCTACCCCTTTTATTGGTATCTTTATTCATGAAATTAGAAAATAAAAGGAAAAAATTCAAGTAAATTGAAAGTTGATGACCTAGGGGAGGGTGAAAAATTCCCTCCCCAGGATGAACAAGTGGCCCCTAAAAAGAAAGAAAAAGAAGGAAAGAAAACCAACCACAAAATTCTAAGCTCAGGACATGAAATAGGGTGAAAAAAACTTCCCTTCCTATGATGCGAGAGCAGTTCCTATTAAAGAAACAGACAATCTAATGCTCAAGACCTGGAGCAAGGAAGAAAACTTCCCTCCCCAAGATGAGAGAGTTGTCCTATGATCAACATTGGTCTTACTTTCGTACCTTCAATATCCTCCCCAGCAATAGCACCAAAATGTTGGTGTTCAGATATGAATCATGAAATTCACCCAATTCCACATTAATTGTCAGCCCAAAGCTCGACTGGTTATTTCAAGGCTATCATGCAAGGTATATGCAGGCCATAGTTTCCCTACCAAGAATTGAACATTTAATCATAACATAAAATGTATAACAACAAGTTATAACTATAACAATAAATAAGGGTAATAGCAAGTTAAGACTCACACCAACACACTGAAATCATTACACAGCAAATAGATAACACAACAAAAAATAAACCTGCACACACATCTAATCCAACAGCGCCTGGTTAGGAGAGTGGGCCCAACTCCCTAATAAAGGTTGTGGCAAGATCGAGATTTATGAAATACTAAAAAGATCAGCAATTGTATTAATCAAAATATCATTATTAAGGTTTGTTGTTATAGCTAAAAAATATTGAATATCTCCTAGCAGTGGCTTTCCCAACCCCGTAATTGCTACTTATACATTTCATTAGTTAATTGACAATGCCTAATATTATGGCAGTTGCCTACCTGCAAATACATAGTGTTTCTTGAGATGCAATAGAATTCAAAGATATCACTTGTGTTGATCAATAGGTTGATCCATTGTTGCATCTGATATCCAAAGATAGCACTGCCAGCTCAATAGTCATAATGTTGAATCATGCCTTTAATCATCATTCCTCCAAATCTGCATGAAACTTAAGTTAGCAAGTCGCTTAGGCAATGATCCCCTATGACTATGCTTCAATGATTAACAATTCACAAAGACATGATAGTAGGTGTACCTTCACTATTTAGAATGCAAATTGACCAACAAGAGCATGAAATGTGTACAACAAAGGGATAAAAAGTGGGCAAGATTAGCAACCAACAGGTACCTCTTCAACTTATGAGCTCTCGGTCACTAATTCAATGAAAATTGATTTAAGCATTAAGTTTCCCATCAAATATGTGCCCGAGAAATGAACCTAAAAAATATGAGGTGATTGAAGCATGACTTCTTACCACACCATCATTTGAATAGAGTCACAAATAGCTCTAGCTGGAACAAGATTTAAAAGGTAATTGGAATAATAGATAGCTTTGTCCCAAAACTTTATTAATAAATATTTGGCCTATAAGAGAAATCAAGTCATCTTGGCTAAGATTTGATTCTTACATTTTTCCACACCATTTTGTTGTGGGCTATGGGGGACTAGACTCTTCCATGATATAAATGAATAAATAATGTATAGTTTAAGTGGTTGGTGGCCTAGGTGCAGGTGACATAGACAATCTGGCAAATCCTGAAAAATTTTCTTCTAATTCTAATGGAATTCCTTCTTCTTCCTGCACGGGAGTATCAGTCATCTATTTCTAGGCTGACTGTTATGAAAATTCCCTTTTCCCTTCAAAATCACCACTCTTTCTCCCTTAATCACCCCAAGCCTGGTTATCAGGTACAATTTATATCATAGAGCCTCTTTTCCTCTATTGGAACTATAATTCCATAGGAATTACAAAATACACTATCGGCAGGGCCTTTGGGTGGAATTAGCACAATTTTGCATAAAATACACTATTGGCGGTCTCACACAAACATAATGTGATTATACACGAAAATGCACTATCGGTGGATTTTCACTACCGTAATGCTATTTCACATGAAATATACTATTGGTGGGCTTTTACAAAGGAAAGCATTAAAACATAGAGATACACTATCAGTGCAGTTTTTCAAAGGGATGCGCTATACGCAAATACACTATCAACGCTTTAACTATCAGCCCTTTCAATGCTCCTTCCCCGATGCAATAACACGTAGTGTTATTAGAAATTGCAATCGGCGATTTAAATGCCTCCTTACCAAACTCTTTCCGCTTGGGTCTTGCGATCCCATTAAATCACAGACCCGATATGTTATAAAACCACCCTTATAAGGTTTCGGGTCCAGAAGTCGCACTTCGGACTTCGGCGCTTCCAAGGGTTAGCTCCTCTCCACTGTAGTTTTGCGATGCGATATTCGTTCAGACCCGATATGGGTATAAGCCAGGTGTAATAAGATTTCAAGTCTGGAATTCCATTCCGGCTAAGTCTTTTCACAGTTTTCTAGTGTAAACTAGAGTTTTGCCTGCGGAACTTTGCAACACATATAAAGGAGCCAGGGCTCGCTAATATAAAGGAAAATGTAGCCCAAGGGCTTCAACCAAAGTTTTAATTGGAAAATAAGGCCAAATCACTATTATTAAGACTCAGAAGAAAAGTAACGAAGCCAAATACACATACAAATACCAGTTTATCAGACAATTACAGTTCAGATGCACAGAAAGGTTTCATAGGTCACCACGCCTCTGGGATCGACCAATACACAGAGAAATCCCCTCTTCCCTTAGAAATATGTGATAAAATCACGTGATCCAAATACCCTTACAATAGCATCTAAAGTACATATACACTAGTTCATATTAACAACTAGATCCCTAAAATAGAGGCTTAATTTAATACAACTATATGTTCAGCGAGGTATTCTCCTCAAGAAACTCCGCTATGGCTTAACATTTTAACATTTATTACACCATGATTTATTCCTAGATTTTATCTCTATGCTAAACTAAAAAAAACATGGAAATTGATGGCTAAAGGATCCCACTCCTTTGCTTGTAGATTTTTTTTGTATTTTTGGAATAAGTTTGAAGTTTTTCCCTCCAAGTCTCATGCTCCTACATCAAACTCCTGAGGACAAAATTCTTCATGGGCTCTTGTCCATGAGCTCTTCTATAGAACTTCCTATCTTCTGTAGCATGCTTTTTAATACCCAAGTAGCTTCAGTAGTTGGTTGATCCTTCCATTTGACCAAATACTAAAAGTACTCCTATCCTCTGGTTTTGTTGAACACCTTCTTGTCCAAAATCCTTTCTAGTTGTAACTCTTTTGTTGTAGGTAATTGTTTTACCCAGTCAATCTTTTGTGTCTCTTGATCTTGCGTTGTATCATCTGTAGTCTCACCTTCATACTTGTACAGGTCTGAAACATTGAAAATTAGAGATATTCCAACATCAGGGGATAATTCAATCTCATATGCACTTGCAAAAAACTTCCTTAATACTTTGCATGGTCCAATTTTCTTGAACTTTAATTTGTTATACTCCCTCTTTGGAAATATTTCCTTTCTGAGGTGTGGTAAAACCAAATCCCCAACTTCAAAGTTCACCTCTCTTCTTCTCATGTCTACTCTAGTCTTGTACTTGATGTTGCTATCCCGCAGTTGTTGTTTCACTTGTTCATGTATTGCATGCATTTCTGAAGCAAAATCTTCTCCTTCTGTGCTTCTCATCTCGTCTCTTCCCAAGTTTCCTCAACTCAGATACTCCTCTTGGATGCATTCCATAAACTATATAGAATGGAATCTGTCCTATACTCCTGTTAGGTGAGTCATTGTATGCATATTCAGCTTGTGCCAACACTTTATTCCCTTGTTTTGGATGTTCTACAGTAAGACTCCTTAAAAGATTACCCAAACTCCTGTTCACAACTTTAGTTTTTCCATTAGTTTGTGGATGATAGGTAGAACTGAAACTTAGTTTAGTTCCCAACTTCTTCCATAATGTCCTCCGTAAATGTCCAACAAATTCGGAATCTCTATCTGAGACAATACTCTTAGGCAACCCGTGCAATCTTACTATCTCCTTGAAAAACAAATTAGCAATGTTAGTAGCATCACTAGTTTTATAACATGGAATAAAATGTGCCATTTTTTAAAATTTGTCCACTACAACAAAAATTGAATCATTACCCCTTTGAGTCTTTGGTAAGCCCAAAACAAAATCCATACTTACCATATCCGAAGGCCTATATAGAATTGGTAATGGAACATACAAACCTATCTTTTGGCTTCTTCCCTTTGCATATTGACAGATTTTACAAGTTCTCACATAATTTTCCACATTAGATCTCATTTTTGGCCAGAAATAAAATCTGTTCAACTCCTCATAAGTCTCATCTATACCAAAATGTCCCGCAAGTCCTCCACTATGTTTTTATTTGATTAAATTCTCCCTCAAAGAATAGTTTGGTATGCACAACTGATTTCTCTTAAACAACAATCCATCTTGTAAGAAATAATCCAACCATTTTCTCCTATCCATCAAAATAGGATTCTTACAAGTTTCAAATGCCTCTTTAAAATCTGAATCTATCTCATATAATTCTTTAAGAAAATCAAAACCTAACACTTGAATTTGACTTTCTTGAAGTAATACGTTTCTCCTACTTAAGGCATTTGCAACTTTGTTTGATTGGACATTTATATGTTTCAAGACAAAATGGAAACATTGAAGATACTCCACCCATTTAGCATGTTTCTAGCTAAGCTTTGGCTACTTCATAATGTACTGTAGTGCATGGTTATCTAAATAAAGTATGAATTCCTTTGACATTAGATAATGCCTCCACTTCTTCAATGATTGTACAACTGCATAGAACTCTTTATCATAAGAAGAATACTTCATTTTTCAATCATTCAACTTTTCATTAAAATAAGCTATAGGTCTGTCTTCTTGACTTAAAACGCCTCCAATAGCTTCTCTGCTGGCATCACACTTCACTTTTACTAAAATTAGGTAGAACCAAAATAGGGTTTTCAGTGATTTTCTTCTTCACCAGCTGAAAATTCTTTTCTGCTTTAGGAGTCCATCTAAATTTTTGTTTATCCTTCTTTATGGTCTCAATAATAGGTGCATTGATCTTACTAAAATTCTTTATGAATTTTCTATTAAAAATAGAAAGACCATGAAAACTTCTTACCTCAAAAACACTTTTTGGGGAAGGCCACTCCATGATTACCTTGATCTTCTCTGGATCCATCTTCAGCCCTTCAATGGAAATAAAAAAAACCCAAGTACACTAGCTTTTCTTTCATGAATGAACACTTCTTCAAATTCAGCAATAATTTCTCTTGTTGTAGCCTTTGTAAGACATAATTCAAATGTCTCATGTGCTCCTCCTTAGACCTACTATAAACTAATATATCATCCAGATATAGTATCACAAGTTTACCAATAAATT
Organism: Pinus taeda; assembly: GCA_000404065.3. NCBI lineage: Eukaryota > Viridiplantae > Streptophyta > Pinopsida > Pinales > Pinaceae > Pinus > Pinus taeda. Next base: position 162,344 of record APFE031586788.1, on the reverse strand, counting down.
CTTTAAGAACTTCATTCATGAGTCTCATAAATGTACTGGGTGCATTTGACAACCCAAAAGGCATTACTCTCCACTCATACAATCCCTCATTTGTCTTGAGGGCAGTTTCCACTCATCCCCTTCTCTTATTCTTATTTGATGATACCCACTTTTAAGATCTAGTTTTGTAAAATACTTTGCCCCACTCAAGAAATCCATTAAATCTTCAATTCTAGGTAAAGGATATTTGTACCTAATTGTGATTTTATTGATGGCTCTTGAATCTATACACATTCTCCAGCCTCCATCTTTCTTTGGACTCAACACTATTGGTACTGCACAAGGACTGAAGCTTTCTCTGATCAGTCCTTTGTCAAGCAGTTCCTAAACTTGCTTCCTAACTTCTTCATTTTCTGTAGGAGTCATTTTGTAAGCTTCCTTGTTAGGTAGACTTGCTTCAGGAATCAAATCTATATGATGGTTGATTCTTCTAATGGGTGACAACTCATTAGGTAAATCATCAACAATGATATCATAATAGTTGCCCAACATTTCTTGAATTTCAATGGGTAAATTAGAAACCTTAGTGGAAGTCATTATTACCTTGGGCTTGTAGATTACAGAAAAATTTACCTCATTCTCTTCAATTTTCTGCAAGTATTCCTTTCCTCCTAGTAATAGAGTTTTTGGATTAGTCTTCTTTCCTGATGCATCTTCTTCTTTCATAGACAGTAGCATATGATTGATACCATCTTTACCAAACTTGTAGGTGTTTCTTTTTCCATCATGCATATCTCCTCTCTCATATTGCCAAGGTCTTCCAGGAAATATGTGACACACATCCATTGGCATCACATCACATACAATTTTGTCCTTATATTTTCCCAACTACAACTCTACTTCACATTGTTCATTCACTAATAACTGATGTCCCTTTTGTAACCATGACACCTTGTAAGGTGTTGGATGTACCATTGTCTTCAACTTCAATTTCTCCACCACTTCTATAGAGACCAAATTATCAGTCTACCACTATCAATGATCATCTGACAACATTTCCCTTGAACCTTACACAATGTTCTGAACAAGGTCTTTCTTTATGATGGTTCAGCTATCTCCTTTGCTGGCTTGAGGAAGACTTTATTGATTACCAAAAATTCTCCTCTCTCTGGTATATTTTCTTCTTCTACCACTGTTGTTGTTGTTGTTTCTCCCTCAACTTGAGAAACAATTGCATTCCTCTGGCTTGTTCCTGCATTCTCTGGGCACTCAAAAGCTCTGTGTCCTAGTTTGTTACATCTATAACATCTTACTTATTTTCCTCTTCCTCTAGAAAAACTCCCTCTGCCACATGCATCACCTCCTGTGGTTGTATGTGGGGTTGAGCTATTGCTAGCTCCATATTTAGGTGTTGTAGATCTTCCTCTACCACACTGACTTCCACTTCCTCAGAAATTACCTCTCCCTTTGGCAGACTGCTTTCTCATGAGTTTTTCTTCAGCTTTCAGTACCATCTGATAAGCTTCCTCTACTATTTTAGGAGACAATATACTTATCTCATCTTGAATTTCCATCCTAATACCATTCACATATCTAGCCACCTTCTCATCTATATCCTAAGTTTTTCCAGCTCCTATTCTTACCTTATATAATTCATCTAAGTATTCTTTTACTGTCATAGGCCTCTGTCTAACATTCTACATCTCTCTGAACAAGGTTTGCTAATAATTACTTGGTAGAAACTTACCTCTTAGTTTTGTTACCATCCTACTCCAATTTTTGATAGGTTGATTTCCAAGTCTCTTTCTTTCTGCCTACACTCCATCCCACCAAATCACTACATGGCCTTTTAGCTTGGTGAAAGCAAACTTTACTTTCTTCTCATCTTCTGTTTCTTCATAGTCCATGCCATTAATCCAATCTATCAATTCTTCTGGATTCAGTCTTCCATCATATATTGAAACCTCAATCTTTGGCCTAGTTGTGGATCTCAACACTGATTGGAAGAATCTCATCTCAAGAGTAACTGCTACAACTTCCTCCTCTCCTTTAGCCTCAACCTCAAGCTCACTAACATCCCCACCATCTATATTTCTCCCTGCTGTTAATTCCTCTAATCTTGCTTGCATCTATTGCACAACTTCCATCACTTCAAAATTTGCAACTCGTCATCCTCTTCTACCACATCCTCATCCTCTTCCAACTCTGAAAGCCATATTAACCTTTCTTCTTTCACTTCTGAGATTTAATTCAGTGTAAAAAGGTTGCTCTGATACCACTAATGGTGGCCTAGGTGTAGATGATATAGATAATCTGGAAAATCCTGAAACAATTTCTTCTAATTCTAATGGAATTCCTTCTTCTTCCTCCACTGGAGTATCAGTCATCTACTTCTAGGCTAACTGTTATAAAAAGTCCCTTTTTCATTCAAAATCACCACTCTTTCCCCCTTAATCACCCCAACCCTGGTTATCAGGTACAATTTATATCATAGAGCCTCTTTTCCTCTATCGAAACTATAATTCCATAGGAATTACAAAATACACAATTGGCAGGGCTTTTGGGTGGAATTAGCACAATTGTGCATAAAATACACTATCGACAGTCTCACACAACCATAATGTGATTATACATAGAAATGCACTATCGGTAGAGTTTCACTGTTGTAATGCTATTTCACATGAAATACACTACGGTGGGCTTTTACAAAGGAAATCATTAATACACAGAGATACACTATCAGTGTAGTTTTTCAAAGGGATGCACTATATGCAAATACATTATCGGTGCTTTAACTATCGACCCTTCCAATGATCCTTCCCCGATGTGATAACATGTAGTGTTATCAGAAATTGCAATTGGAAATTTCAATACCTCCTTGCCAAACTCTTTCTACTTGGGCATTGCGATCTGATTAAATCGTGGACCCGATATGTTATAAAACCACCCTTATAAAGTTTCGGGTCTGGAAGTCGCACTTCGGACTTCTACACTTCCAAGGGCTAGTTCCTCTCCACTGTAGTTCTGTAATGTGATATTGGTTCGAACTCGATATGGGTACAAGCCATGGATAATAAGATTTCAAGTTCAGAATTCCATTTCACCTAAGTCCTTTCACGATTTTCCAGTGTAAACTAGAGTTTCTCCTACGGAACTCTACAATGCATATAAAGGAGCCAAGGCTCATCGATATAAAGGAAAATGTAGTCCAAAGGTTTCAACCAAAGTGTTAATTGGAAAATAAGGCCAGAGCACTATTATTAAGACTCAGAAGAAAAGTCACGAAGCCAAATACACATACAAATACCAGTTTATCAGAAAATTACAATTCAGATACACAGAAATGTTTCAGAGGTCACCACACATCTGGGATCGACCAATACACAAAGAAATCCCCTCTTCCCTTAGAAATATGCGATAAAAGCATGTGGTCCAAATACCCTTACAATAGCATCCAAATTATATATATACTTGTTCGTATTAACAACCAGATCCCTAAAATATAAGCTTAATTTAATACAACTATCTATTCAATGAGGTGTTCTCTTCGAGAACCTCCACTATGGCTTAAAATTTGAACATTTATTACATCATGATTTATTCCTAGATTCTATCTCTATGCTAAACTAAAAGAAACATGGAAATTGATGGCTAAAGGATCCCACTCCTTTGCTTGTAGATTTTTTTGTATTTTTGGAATAAATTTGAAGTTTCCCCCTCCAAGTCTCATGCTCCTGCATCAGTGGTCAATTCACATACTCTCCCCTTATGTTAGATATCAAAACTTTAATGGGTTTACCACATTTTTTCTCAACCAAGGACCTAAATACTTTTATTTTTTTGAATAAATAAAGGCTTATTATTCATGAAATAGTCCCATGTAAACTTAGAGAAATTATCAATAAAGGTCAAAATACTCTTCACACATTCCAATTAAAGCTTATTTATGTATCAAAGATCACTATGGACCATCTATAATGGTTTATGTGCACACAATGCTTTCCTAGAGTCAAAAGTTTCTTAATGACACTTACCTAGCACACATCCTCTACAAACTCCATCAGTTGGAAGGACTTTTCATAAGTTGACAACCATGTTCTATTTTTCATTATATTCATATTTCGAAAATTCAAATGTCCAAGTCATGTAACATCCCTTTCTCATAACACCCCATGTATGTAAACACAAATGTGTGAATTATAAATATATGTAAATATATGTGAAAGATAAACTGATGGTTGGTTGAAGGGAGGGACATATGGAACCAAAGCTCTAATGGGAAGGATTGTGGAAGATAGTTGCATGCCAATTTAAGTTGAAGGATTGTGGAAGATAGTTGCATGCCAATTTAAGTGTTTGTTGTGTATTTTTTTGGTTTTTTATGGGGAGTTGTGAGAATACCATACCAACCACAATAAATTACCTGGACTACCACCTGACCTAAGGATTGGTCTGCACTAATAAGACGTGAAATTTGGAATGGGTGGACTGGGCAAATGAAACCACCCATATAGTCCCCCTTCCTCAGGGAACATTGGTGAGATAGGATAGCAGCCTCAAAGGAAAACAAAATATGATCAAATGAAGAGATGAGTGTGGGTAATTTAAGTGTGTGGGGAAGAAAAAAACAACTTGGATAGAAACTTGTTGCGCAAAGAGAAAGTAGAGCGCAAGATACTTCTTTATAATGAGGCTCTAGGGAAATACATTGGACAGGAACTCTATGTCAAGTTACTGGTATGAAGGTAGTAGGTCAAAATATGGTATGATTGAACTATCTTCTCTGTGAATCATCAAATCTTTCCCTGTGATTACATAGAGGCCATTGGACCATCTGTTTAATACCAAATGATAAGTGGGAAATTGATAGAGGAATTGGATCATTGTGGTTCTTATCGTGAGGTTGATAAGCCACCTGTTTCTTGTTTCCTAGCTGATAAACCCTCAGGATAGGAAAAGCTAAGCCAATTTGGTCTTTGTTGTAAGGTTGATAAACCACTTGGACATTGGACTATGGACCCCTATGGTGATTTCCATGTATATGTAGCTAGTAAACCACCAAAAGTAGGTCATTTCACCTCATGGAATTAATGTATGACCCATTTTATCTTGGGTGAAACCCTATGTTTTAACCGAGAGTGAACATGAGTCGCTATGGTGCTTACTATTAGAGAGTTGTTGATAAACCACCTGTATAGTGGACTCCTTCTCTTAGTTATGTGATTAATCCTTGGGTATGAACTCCCCTTAATATGAATCCCATTAAACTTTGCATCCTTATTGGGGGTGGTTATCTATGAGAAATATTCTAGTCTCGTTGGCCTATTTTTGGGTGGATATTTGAAGTCCCACCTTAAGTTTTCATCCATCTCTAAACACATATATAAGTGTAAAACTGCTTTTGAATACTATATTATGGAATGTGATGAATTTCTATCATGTGCGAATGATGTAAAACCTCATGTGGTATAATTATAAATTATTTCCTAATTTATGAAGCTCGTTGTTATGATCATGATTGGAATAGTATCACGTAAACTCATGGTTTCAATTTTTGCATGAATTGTGATATTTATTATTAATTCCATGATCAACATCCAGGTATGTGTTTATGGTTATGCAACTGTACTCTAATAACATGTAAATTTATACATAGTTCAAACTACTCGTATATTGGTTACTCTATTTGAATTGAGAGGTTGAGACCTTAGGCTTTGGGCCATAGCTCCCAAGAGTACATAGTTCAGGTTGCCCCTGTGTGACACATGTTCACAAAGTTTGATGACTCTAGATTTAGCTCATTCAATTATGAATTTCCTTAATAATGTAAGTTATTAGGCATGAGTGAGGAACTTTCCCTACCATTCAAATACATTACCCTAGGATTCCTATTATTGTGATGTGTGGTATCACATCAACATCAGCAAGAAGAAAAGTTTAGACTCGCATGAATATGAGTGGGGCCAACATTGAGAAAGCATTGGTGGAACCCTAAGCCAATTGAATTTTGAATCATGGACTGGCCATTAGCCATCAACTATAGCACAAAAGTTAAGGAGTAGTTGGTGGTTGATACACTTAGCTTAATTCTAGTTAAATGCTAGAGAAAAGGCCTAATAGTGGGATCTAGGTGGAACTTGGAAAAACTAAATGATGCCTACCTCCCACTACTCATTGCTCTCTATGGTGATAATTGCATAATATAACTCATGATAAGCACATCAGTGGAGGTCAAACAACCATAGTTTTGCTTTCATCGTGGAAACCTACCAGCCCTCTTCACTCATTGCATTCTTCTCCTTATTTGGTGTCGAGTGTCACAGGTAGTGATAACCCACACATGTATGATGTTTTCTCAATGGAAAGAACCACCAAGATGATTTATTAGAGTTGTGTGGAGTCAACATGGGCACCAACATGATCAATATGTTGACATGGCCTCTCTTAATAGGATGAACTTTAATCGACTATAACTTTTGATAAAGAAATTGGATTAAGGTAAAATTTGTATCACCATAAAGCTATTGATAAGTTGAATGCATCAGTGATATCATGAGTTCATTCCATAGACTTGCAGAAATGAGGGTTTTGCTAACCCCATCTTCATAATGGACATTGGGGAATGGGTTAATGAAAATTGGTACCTTCCTCATCTTGGGAACCTTTAAGGGGGTGGAAGGGAGGTGTTATAGAGTGGTATTAGAGTGAAGGTTTAAAAATTGGACCTAGAGGGCCAGAGGAACACCATGGATATGAACAGTCATGTTGAATGGGCACTTAGAGAGAAAGATTGGATCTCTAATAGAGAGAGTGGTATCAGATCTTTCATTCAAATGTTGGGCTTGGAGGGTCAGAACATAACATATGAAGTGAAGGTTTAACACTAGACCTTTGCAAAATAAATTTATAATCTTTGTTAAAGTCACAAAGTGTATCATAATGGAGTAAGGGATGTAACATTGGACTCGATGAGGCTCACACATACCCACTACCTAAAATCTTTGACTTGATAACTTAAATGCTATATATGTGCATTTTTGCTAACTATGAACTTGCAGATGATATTTTTGTTGGTTTAGCTAGTTGATGGCATGTTAATTTGAATTATAACATACATACTAACCTTCGATTTGAATTTTCAGCTAGTTTCAAATCAACATTCCTACTGCAAATATGTCGAGCGATGAGTACATTTAGCTTATTTTTGTTTGATTGACTAATAGTTATGTACTTGCAACTGCACAAACAAATAGAGAGAGAGAGAGAGATAATAAGGTACAAATTCCAAAAATGCTAAAGAAATGAGTAGTAGAATGGTAGAATACAACATGCCCAAAACCTGCCATCATTAAGAAGAGGACTCAGTGGGAAAGAGGTGATCTGAATTTGAAACTACTTGAAAAAGGTTTGCAAGGTATTCAATTCAGTAGTAAACATGTTTAAAAGATGCCCATGTCTTGCAGTAAAGAAACAAATGAAATTTTCAGTTGTTCATGATCCATTCAAGCATAGCAGAATTATTTCCTTTTACTGTTTAACACATTAAAACGAATTTGTTCTACAAAATAAATCAACCACAGATGCAAAAGAAGTTGATGAAGCAGTTCACCCCTCCTGGGCTACGTCCAAGGCTCCTAAATGGGCCTATCCTCGTTTTAATTAAATGCTCAAAATGAATTTACAGCTGAATAGAAGTCTCTACAGGTGGAATAGACTGTAAAAATGGATTCAGAACACATGAATCCTTTAGGATTGACTGTTGGTTCACCTCCAATGGATACCTGCAACCCGATACAGTTCTCTCAATACTGGGCCCTAGTGGCTCCTAGAACTTCCACGGCTCCAAAACCAGTGCAAATGACCTTTGATGGCTGAAAGACCTGTGCCAATGGCTTCAGAATGTCCAAAATACCAAAAATAAAAAAAAAAAATTGTCCAAAACTGCCTTTCCTAGCCAAAGTTATGGCCCATTAATGATTCCCTCCAGTTTAGACTAAAAAAACTCCAGCTAACTGTAGTTGGGGCCAGTTAGCCTCGCCAATTATGGCGGGACCGCCCAAATTTGGTGGTCCGCCAAGAATCTCGTCAACTTAATTGCAGTTAATTAATGTTGACCGTTGGTTAGCTCCGTGGGTTTAGGGATAAGGCCCTTGGTTCTTGGGCGAAGGTCATATGGAGGCGGGGCTGGCCCCTTTCATCCCTGCCCACCATACATTTTAAACTTTAATTACATAATGTTCGCATGAGCTTTCAATGGCCGTTGTTGTGGCCCAACGGTAAGGCAGAGGATTATTGCAACGGAGGTCACAGGTTCAAAACTGGCTGAGGCCAAAAATTTTACCATGCGCCCATATATGTGCTGATGTCACCTGAGCCACATGGCGGATTTTGATTGGCCCACCCAAAGGAATATTCCCAAGAATATTTTGTGGAATTTTTTTTTTTTTTTTTTTTTTTT